>WAAE01017921.1:0-19685 GCA_013400495.1 Nicator chloris | reverse complement strand
AAAAAAAAAAATCAAAATGAGGGAAAACAGCATTTTATTCAGAGCCAAAAGAGATGCTACATTTGTAAGTCACCCTTAAAAGCGCACGTTAAAATTGCTAAGACTGCTGAGAAAAGAGGATGAAAGTTAACTTAAATAATTAAACATACCTAGGGTGTCTCACCTATGTACTGCACTGACTTTCAAAGTAGTTATTTGTGAAGAGCATTTGACAAGAGAAAACTGGGGTCACTGTGGCTTCATGTCCTCTGTTGAAAAATAAATAATTCAACATGTCCTGGCTACATTGTTAAAAACATCCATTGAAACACTGGAGAAATGGGGAGACATCCAGTGGTGAAAAGAGCTTTTTTGCTTTTCTGATGAGGGAGATAAAAAAACCCCAGATTTTCTCCAGTGAGACACTCTCAGGCTTTTAGTAAAGACCTTGCTCTGTTTTACTCTCCCCCAAAATGTGTTATACATACAACATTACCAGAAAAAATACTGTCTCTACTTTCCTCATGAAAACTCATAGATTCCCTATAAATCATTCACCAGTCAAACAATTCAGTGCTGATTCCTGGCATCAAACTATCAACCCTTAACCTCCAGTTCCTTAGTTTCTTATGGAGACTTGTTTTGGAATACTATTCACAGCAAAAGCAGAAACAGTTGAAATGGCCCTTTGCCTCTATTGTCAAGGCTTAGGACAGCAGATTATTCTGTACCATCTAGATATTTCATACTTAGATGGGAATGAGAGAAGCATGGATGGATGTCAGTAGCAGCATTCTGGAAGGAAAATTAAGGCACAGGATAGGCAAGAGTGAAAAAGAGAATGATGTTTCATTCCTGCTAAGTGACCAGTTCACTCTCTTTGTGCATCAGCGATTCCTATTCCAGATTAAGACATGAAAGAGGATGGACAGTGAAATGATAGAATCCAGGCAGAAGGTGATGCACAAGGCTCTAAACAAGAACCACTAGCTCTTGGTTCTGATGGGTGAAAATGGTATGGTGAGAATATGACTAAGCTCCTTTGGGGCAAAGGGTCTGATTAAGCCCCCAAACTTGAGAACATTCTACTTCATATTTGTCTAGAATTCTGTGTTTTCACTCCCTAACCCATCAGGCCCTAGGCAAGACACCACTGGAGAGACAGAAATCTCTCTGTTGTTGGTTCTATATCAAAGCACTTCCATCCAGACCATGAGGACAGTAGAATAAAGGTTGTTTCAAAGATGTCTTTATATGTCTTTCCTATTGGAAGTTACATCTGATTTTGCTTCATAACTAAACACACAGTAGCAATCTTTTCTACAAGTTAAGCTCAGATCTTGCTCCACATTTCTAACAAAATGCAGAGCTCACATAGGTCCATGAATTCCCTTTAGGCTTATCAGTGACTTTGCAATAGGAAATCTTATTGTCTGAAACTGCACTATTTGTAAGATTTATGGCATTTGAATTACATTTTTACTGTCTTGTTTCTTCTGAGCTGAAATTCTGAACAATAATTCAGGGAAAAGGGTTGTAAATCTTGAACTTGGCTTCTAAAAATGTTTTTTTCTCTGTTTGCATTCTACGTTTCCTTGAAGACTCTGTAATTAGTCCAGCATTGGATCTTCAATGTAAAATCAGAAAGTGTGACAGTTTCTGGTGCTAAAGTATTACCAAAAAAAGCTGCAGAAAGGAAAAATATTATCATATTTCAGTGACTTTGTTCAGTGTTATGCCTAAACCTGTGAGAGCACATAGGACGCATAAGCCTCTAGATATTTTATAATCTTTTAGATCCAGAAATACATCTTCTCATGGAAATCCTATCCCAGGCAACTCAAGCAGAAAGATTTTAGCTAAGAAAAACACACCAGTTTCATCCAAAGCATTTTATGTGATGAAATGAACATTTTCTCAGTGAAGAGGATGGGACTCCAAAAGATATAAATAGTCATGTACAAAGTTTCTTACAGTATTAAACCCTCGAGTTTTGAAGAAAATCTTCAAGATATCTTGAGGACAACAACTGCTTAGAAAACTGTCGCTACATAATGGAAAACAAAAGAAGGCACTGTCATAAACAGCATTAGAATAAGGATTCTGAACCAGCCCTTCCAGATGTTATATTGTCAGGGAAAAAAAAAAAAAAAAAAAGAAAGAAACAACTACCTGGTTTTAAGAAGAAGTTTGATAGGTTTATGAAAAGGATTTTATGCTAGAGTCATGATATTGGGCCAGTAATTACTGTGATACTATCTATTACAATTTCATGTAAATTCTGGCTCTCAGTGCTTGGACAAAATTTTTGGGCAAACTCCTTGTCCTGACACTATTTCAAAGATCCTGAGACTAAAACCATCCTCCAGCCGTTTGCAAAGACATGTAAAAGTGCATCGGGGGCTATTCAGCACGGAAGAGAGGTTGTGCTTCATATATCATGTCCATCAGCACACACACCTCTGGAAGTGAGGACCCTGCCAGGCAGGCTACTGACTGTGATGGCCTCTGTGGGAAACTGGGCTGTTCAGAAGGCAAGGGATGGAACACCTTGTGTCCTTCTGACCACAGCAATAACAGACTGGCCTGAGGAAACAGAAGATGCTTCAGAACAGCTGGTCCGATGCCAACAAATTAAACAAAATCCTATTTAGTCCCTACTGTGTGGGGAGTACAAAGACAGAAACATTAGTGTGTACACTCCAGAAAGATATGCTCTGAATGAGCACAGACTTGAATTCTGTTATATTTTCAGTCTCTGACGGTTGCAAAGTATAGTCCTTAGCAAAAATCATTGCAAAGTCTGAGCTCAAAGTAATGGATACTAAAGGCCTGACTACAGAAGGAAGCCCAACTACACAACTAAACAAGAGTGAAGAACAGGGAGAAAAACTACATCCCATTCTCTGTAGTTGCTCTCTGATTTTCTAATATTAGCAGTGCACTAGCTTCATTCCTATCTGCCACTTGGAGTCAAAAGTCCCGATATTCTCTTTGCCACCTGATCCTTCTGCTTCCCATGGGCAGCACTTTGATCCCTTTCGAATCAAACATCAGCCAGCAACCCCTTGGCCCCAAACCCATCCTTATCTCACTAAGAGATGCAGTTGCTATGGCTGGGTTGGGTGCTCTGCATGGACACAGCTGAAGGTCACAGGTTGGACGACTCTCACACCAGACCTACATCCAGAGAAGACAAAGGAAACGCTGATAACATCCCATCCACAGAAATGGAAAATGCACCATGTCCTTGCTGAAATTCTCCTCAAGCAACATATGCATAAACTAGACCAATTAGGATGGAGGCTCTGAGAAAAACAAGCAGTTCCTACAGCTCCCATAAAATTTAAATATTTGTTAGAGAATATTTAAATTATATATCTGTAGAGGAGGCTGCATTATTAGAAGAAAATATTTGAGTTTTAACTTTCAAAATTGTCCAAATTAAATGTTTTGATCTCTTCTAAAAAAACTCTTATATTTTTCTGTTTTAAAATAACTTTGGTTTTGAATTAGACTTAATATAAGATTGTTGATCTAAGCACAATCAATTTTTTTAGATCTTGGTGAAATTTTTTTATAAATTAATATAAAATATAATTTATTTGAATCAAAGATGCTTTGGACTTCCAACTTGCAAGGTCTTACATTTTGATGCTTTATTCTATTTTAAAATAGATTTTTTTTTTCATTCTTAAATTCACTTTCAAGTAAAATGAGAGAAGTTCTCATTTCCTCCTGAGGCTGTCCTAGCAGCTGCAACTTAGAAAGAATTTTTATGTAAAAAATATCTCCATCTGTGTATTATTCAGGTTATGGCTACTGGAACAATCTTGTTCCAGATTTCAAGTTACTGAAAGATGTATTATTTTGTTACTCAGACAGGGACTTTTACTGAGATGCATGCTTCAATTTCTTTTTCAGTCTTTGAGAATGGCTGTTACATTGTGTGCAAACTTGGAAGAAAGCAAACAATATGTTATCAAAATAAATCCCACTCAGCTGAAAAGGGCCAAATAGAGGTTAATCCAATTACTTAATGGTTGTCTCCTTTGGCCTCTTCCTTCAGGCATCTATGCTTTTATATGTTTTATTTCTCTCTGCTAATATGATTCTTTAAAGTTCTTCCCTTCATAAGGGAAAAAGTACTTCATTGTTCTCTCCAAACAAAATCTTTTTTCATTACGGAGGAATAGAAATATGGTCAAAAAGTGGGCATGTAGTGCTGAAGTTACTCCTTTAAATCAAATATTTAATTTTCATTTAGAGTGAACAGACCACTGCTCTTAAATTTGTTTGACTTATTCTTGAGGTCAGAACTCCTACTGAGTTAAATATATAGTAGGAATAACACTGAAAATTTGATCAATAACATCAATTGATTTGATTGATAACATTAATGTTTGACTCCAGTAAATATTTTATTCCAGAGGAAGCAGGATAAATAGCAATAGGAGTCAAATATGCTTAATGGAATTCTAATTTAATGAAAAAAACATTTAATAAACTGCATGTAAAAGTTTTCAGCATTCCTGCTTCAGAGAAATTGAATGTGCTGACTCCTGCTAAGATTATTCCTCTGGAAGTTTAGTGCCCAATCAGTAATCTGCACAAAATGATAACTGTTCTACAGGGAGGGAGGGCAGCAAATGAACAGTGAATGAGATGGCTGGGACAATTAATCTTTGACATCTACTTATAACTTGTGAAATAATCATCCTGCTGCCTTTAGGACATGCCAGGATGTTCATAGCCAGAGCATTAGAACTAGACCTCCTGTGCAGATGCACAGCACTCCTCTCTCATCTTCACAAACATCCTCGCTAGTGATCTCTGGCACTAGCTGAGGTGGACACTATTAATTACCCAGTCAGCCTGACTCAGTATTTCTCTCTCCCTATAATAACGTTACAATATTTATGCTATAGACATTGTCCAGAACAGCTGCTCCTTGAGAGTGTATTCAGACATGAAAATCACTCTTATCATTGCTAGATGAAAATGGAAAACTTGCTTCTCCTGTGTGTTTTTGCTGTCATTCACTCAGAGAGCAAAATTTTAAGCTATAGTAATGGAACTAGGAATACAGAAAACTAATTAAAAATAATCACTTTAAAATCTGGAGATATGGACTGGATGACTAGACTACAAGATGGGTGAATCACTTGCTGGACCAAAAACTAGCTGAAAGTTGGGATCAAAGATTCAAATTTCAGCAAAGATGATTTTTAATGCCTTGGGACAGAAAAAGGAAGTCACAGGCTAGTCACTGGCTGGCTGGGTAATGATTTCACAGAAAAAACATGTTAGAAAACAAGTTAAATATGAGGCAGAAGTGCATTCCTGCAATGAGGAAGGCTAGCAGCATGCTGTGATGCATTAACAGGCATACAGTAAGGGAGTTGGGGAAAATGGTTATTCCCTTTTCTTGACACTTTTGTGGAGGTATGTGCTGTCTTGTCCCCAGTTTTGCCACCCCAGTACAAGAGGTATGACTGGCAGACAGCCCAGAGGAGGGTCATTCACATGGTTAAGGGCTTGCATGGGGAAAGGCTGAGGCAAGAGGGTTTTTTCAGCCTGGAGACAACTAAGAGTAAAGATTAACTGCAATCTTCCTCAACCTAAAGTGCAGTTACAGAAAATACAAAACCAGGATCTTCTCACAGACACGACGGTGACAGTTTCCAGTGAGGAAAAAAAAGAAAACCACTGTCAGAACAGTAAGCACCGGAACAGGTGCCCAGAGATACAGTATAAGATTCATCCTCAGAGATTTTCAAAATTTCACTGGTCAGTTCCTGAGTAAAATGGTATCATTTGGACAACAGTTCAGCTCTGTGCAGGAGGTAGTACCAGACCCCCTGCAGATCTTCCTCCTAACCATAACTGCCCTGGGAGTCCCCAGCCTAAATTCAGGCCCTGGTCCTGCTCTGTGTTGACTTAAGTTCCTACAATAGTAAATCATTATCAAGGTCATAAAAAGCTGATCTCTATGGCTTCCTACTCATTGTACAGGAGTTGTGAAACACATAAAATGGCAGATGTTCCTTCAAGGACTTAGCAAGGGTGATTTACCCAAGGGCATGCAAGTCTATGGGAGATCTGGAAAGAGAACTAAATAGAGCTTTCCAGCCAGCTCCCTGATTAATCAGCTATCCATTCACAGTATGGTAGCTGCAGCTTCTACAGAAACAAGCCTGTTGAAGTGATGCCTTCCATCTGCACACCAACATTTTTTTATGTAGTCCAATAGTGATTAAAAATGTAAATCTTCAGCAAACTGGAAACTTCACAAAAGGAACCCTGATATCCAGTTCTTCTTTGTCTTTGAGGATGTATTTTTGTTCTTGGCAAGAGGTCAGAAGTATAACAATAATGCATTCGTATCCCCTTCAGCAGAGATGTGATTTTGATTCAGCAAACTCTTACAATCTTAGCTGTAAACAAAAGACCCTGACCAAGTATCAGAGAAACAGAGATTAAAATGATGGAATATTTTTGAAGGAAAGGCACAATAGAATAATAATTAAAGTATTTTCTATTTATTTCTCAGTATGCAAAAGGATCATGACTCCTGGTCTCTCTCATTAGTGTCTAATTAATACTCTCACAGATCTACATTGATTTGTAGATTATTTTTACGTGCCTTATATTGCATCAAATATTATAGACTTATTTATATAAAAGAGTGAGTTATATTACCATAGCAATCATGCCTCTGAAGTAACAGATAATAAAATTGTAGATGTAGAAACATATCTTGTAAAGAGGTCAGTCAGAAATCCTGTCTATATCCAGCTTGGATCCAGAGTTGTCCAACAGCCTTGGTGCATTACGAAATTTTTCCCTGTTTTTTAAAAACCCTTAGATACAAGCCAGGGCAAAAGGCAGGTTGAAGGGTATGATGAGCCAGTGTTTTGATCTGATATAGCAATCCTATGTAACTGTGATGAAAAAACCCATACAGATAGAAGAATCCTTTTCTGTAATCAACAATGTTTGTCACAATATTGACACACTTGTTCCTATATAATATGTTGATGTGGTGAAGAAAAATCAAAAGGTCCATGTCAAAAGTTATTTTTAAACTAACCATCATTTTATAGCTTCAGAGAGAAAAAAAAAGAAGAGAGCCTTTAAAAATTGAGATCAGGATAGCCATGCCCGTCATTTTGCTTCTCCCTCTGTCTGTTCAAATACGAAGTGCTGAACACACAAATATCAATAAATGCAGGCTGTCCCTAAAAATCTGACTCGTTCAAATATATCAGTTTTATTTGACCTATTTCCTTATGAAAGGGATAGATAAAATGCCAGAAATTTCTCTCCCTTTGTAGGAGAATATTCCTTAATCTGCCCAGACTTTTCTGCAGTGGAGAAAATCATTGCTGGCAGGGCATGCTAACATACTTCAAAGAACACGCCCATGACTTGCAGTAACAGGCTTTAAAGACAACTTGTGCTCTGTGCAGGCAAATTTGAGTTTGCAAAGTCATTCACAAGGCTCCCAGAGGAGGCTGAAAGAGGGGATTCACCTGACTGAATGGATGTCTTTGCTACAAGCCACCACAGGATTTGTTTCTCATGAATGGAGAACTTGTCTGCATTGTCAAAGGTATAATTTATAAAACAAGCATCTGAAAGAGATGAATTGTAGTCTTCTCCATTGTCTGCTGAACAAGCCTATACTGTCTAGCCCAGGCAGACCCCTTACTTCTGCCTCCGCTCAGGACACGTTTTTCCATTATTGATAGAGCTGGTACAAAGGTGAATCTGGTAAATACTGTAATTGAAATTTTCTTGTATAAATGGTTTTTGGGGTGTTTTTTTTTTGTTTGTTTGTTTTGAGTTTTTGGTTTTTGTTTTGTTTTTTTGTGTTTTTTTTTTTCTGAGTATCATATATCCTCACACTGCAATTCAATGGCTTAGGAAACTGATGCCAGCTTTTTCTGGGATGGGACCTTGGGATGCTCCTGCTCCATCCCTGCTAGAGTGTGCTCAGCACTGAGGTCAGAGGGGCTGGAAACCCCCAGACCAGAGCTGGCACAGCTTCCCTGGGCACCTCAGGCCTCTGCCCCTCTGGCCCCTGGGGAGAAATACATTTTCAGCTGCTGCAGAACTGAAAGGAGACAGTGCATTAAAAAGAGCTGACCTTGTCTTTCCACATTACCAAACTTCCTAGGAGACCTGCTGAGGTGCCCATACAACAGCCCTGTTCCACCATGGCATGTGCTCTATGTCAGGACTCATTGCACTTCTCCAGTGCAGAAGGACGTGACAGAGAATATGGTGGCAGTAAATCACAATCTCACTATGAATGAGAGTTTAAGCTTTTTTTCTGGTCTGAAAGTGACCATAGTACTGCTGAGAATATAAAGTCAAGATAAGGTTAGGGATAAGTGTACAGCAGTCAAAGCCACTATCACTTACTGCTGGTTTAAATATAGAAAAAGCAGAGCATTGAAGAAATGTTATTTTCAGTACTCTCAGCCTTCAAATATGATTTTCAGACTGGCCTTTGATAACAGGTCTGTTTCATGCCCATTTCCTACTTTAAATCTGCAATCAAAAAAGAACATATCACCATCAAATGTATAAAAATGCTCCAATTTTAACTCTTAGAATTATGATTTCCAGACCTGTTTTTCTAACTGGATTTGGTTAGACAAACACAGCAAAGTCGTGAACTCATGCTGTTTTGCAGTCTTTGGGGTTTCTTTCCTGTCATATGACATCATGACAGGGAAACAAAAAAAAGATATCTGAATGAGCATATTACAGCAATATTTCATGTGAATAGTTTCCTGAACATTGTGTCTGAGTCTTTAAAGTCATCATTTCACATTATTTATTTAATATCATGCTGGAAATGAATATTTCATGTATGTCTTTCATGATAATACAGTATTTTGTCTGTACAGCTATCAAAAGCAATATTATATGCACAAAATATTTTAAAATATTCTACACTTACTAAACTACAGTCAGGTTGTTACACTCCAAATATGATATTTAAGTTTAAAATCACTATGTTCGAGGGGAAAAATATTTAAATTGTTTTTTAAGAAAATCCACATCAGCTGAAACAACCAAATTAATTCTAGCAAGAGCCAGTATCAGTTTGCTTTGCCCTTTCCTGGGAGCAGATGCTGTAAACACATATGCATAGTTCTAAAACATCCTCTGATACAAGTACAACCAGCTATGTGGTGATTAAATTCTGAATCAGACCTTCAGGACATGTTTTATCAGCTCTGAGATAACTTATTTTATGTGACTTGGAACCAGTTGTAGTTTTTTCGATTCCAGAGAAAGATATATTAGTTTACTAGAACAATTCCACATCACTGAGGTTAAAATGAAAGAGTGGTATTACACTCCTGGCAAAGGAAGACACTAATTTAGAAAAGCCAGTGACAAGATTTGCAAGATACTAGATGGTAGAGTCATTTATTAGAAGGCACATTTTGTTCAGGTCTGACATTTCCATTGGTTCAAAAACCATGAGCCAGGTTTCCAAAACTTCAATATCATTAAAACTGTAAAAATTAATTGTATCTAATTTAATTGAGACTTCATTATTCTATCTGTCCATCAGTCTCCAGGATTCACTGTTGCACATTAACTAACATTAATCCCATTTTGACAGAGGTACTGGCTTCTCACCAAGTTCCTGCAACTGCAGGGAAAACCACCAGTCAGGTGGAGTGCAAGAGGTGCCCCAGGGCATGGAAAGGCAGGGGCTGACTGACACTGCTCTTTCTTGGCCCTCCACAGCAGCAGCCAGCAGTCATCTTCTCTACAGCTTTGGGTCAATTGCTGCTTGACCAAGCACCATTATAAAGAAACAGGTTTAGCAAATGGGGTTCCTGGGGAAGATCAGCATCTTTTGATCTGTCAGGAAAAGGAAGCTCCTATTCTGACCAGCTGAGGAAGGCTTGTAGGAAAATGGGTGGTGTCATGGTAGGGAACACAGAGCAGCTGCAGAGTGTTGGAATTATGATGGTGGAGGAACAAGAAATGCTGTGCTAGAGTCCAAGGGAAAGTAGGGTTCCTCAGTTCTGCTGTTCACAGAAAATGAAGTTTTATTGTTAAATACTTCTTGTGTTGTGTCCTCAAGCTATCTTGGAGTCAAGTATTCCAGCCTTTGTCTGAAGGTAGGAAGTTACTTTAAGTTTTTTTATTGACAGCTAACGTTCTCACAGTTCTGGGGGATGGGGCTTAAAAGCAATAAACTGAAATTTTAAAAAGCCACCTACTACCAAAAGAAAAGAAAAACCAGACTAAACAAGCAAACAGAAAGAAAACACAATACAGTTTGAGATATGCGTTCAAAATCAATAAACAACAGAAAATTAAATTGGAAGGAATCTTGTGTATGCAAGATAAACTGTGCCTAAGTTATTGCAAACAGATTTTTACCCATCTTGTTTTTTAATCCCTCCAGTAACAGATGTAAAGATTTTCCTGGGTCCCCTGTTCCAGGGCTTCACTATTTGTACATTAGCCTTACCAACACCTCCTGCACCAGTAGCTGGCACTGTCATTGCTAATGCAGTACTTCAGAATATCAGAAAACCTCTTACCAAAAATGAATTGATGATCATTGTAGACCCCTAAAAACTGGAATATTCTAACAATTTAGAGAAAGGGAGACCATACATTCCTTAGCCATAATACAAAAGTCAATGATCTTTTCCATTTACCTTAACTTTTGATGACATTAGGAAGAAAAGACCTCAGAAAACCTTCTTATCAATGAAAGATTTTAATAGAAACATGAGTCTAGCAAAATTAAGGCAGACAAAGTCTTGCTTCAAGTTCTCACCATCACATCTAAAGCTACACAAGTTATACAAATGTAATGTACAAAAATTCTTATCAGCTGTCTGTAAGTAAAATACATCCCTCAGGAGATCTGCTTTACTTCACTTTAATCTGGGGAGAATTCTCACTAAAAAAGCTTTTTTTTTCAAGTCAACCATATTATCTTCTTTGTATTTTGGACAGATGCTCGTTGATATCCTTCTATAGAAAACAAAACACATGTTCCTTAGAGACAACTTCAAGATGTCTCTTACCTGCAGCTTCCCAGCCTACTTCTTTTTGCTGCCTATTAAGAATTTTTAGGGGTCTCATGCTATGCTGCTTCTTTGAATGACAAGACACCTGACTCAGGATTTGGCCATGGGAATATAGATACATGTGACAGATTGAGACATAAGAGTAAATTTAATTCATAGCAATAATTCTTTGTTAAAATATTAGAAGGAAAGCAGCATCTAAATGTGTTTTCTAAAGACATGGAACAATTTTTTTCTGTAGCTCTTCTTTAAACAATCAAGATTGCTGCAAGTAAAACTGAAATGTGATTACTATGAAACCACTGCATTGTGAATATTTGTCCTTCTGCAGCATTCTGAAAGGAGAACTATCATTTAAAAGTAATTACTTTAGCCCAGGGAAGAGAGGCACTTACAAGGAAAAATCCTGATAGGTGTAAACGAGCCTTATGGCAGCATTAAAACAAAAACAAATACCAAATAAAAAGATCTTTCTCTCACAGAAATTATGAAACTGAGTTTTAAGCATCAGTTTGTTTTGCTTCATATTTTGAAGAGAGTGCTTGTGTGAATGTATCTCTCGTTATTTAATAGTGCAGAGATCCTTAGAGTTTTAAAAAGCAGCTAGGATAATACAGCTTTGACTTTGGATCTGAATTTGCAGAGATAATGATCTTTTTTATTATCCGTATGAATGGTGAATGTGTCATCCTCCCTTCCACTTTCCCAAAGGGAGCAGTAGCCACAGCCCAGCTTCCAGTGAAGGAACCTGGTTTGTGTCAGGTTCTGCTGCACAGCCGTCAGTGGGAAATGAGGAGTCACACTGACACCTGCTTGATCTGACTGCACCACAGCCTTCAGCGAGGCAAACCTCTGCAGAGCACCACTCACCTCCACTGACTCACATCACTCTCACAGGCCACTGCTCCCAGCCTGTGCCATGCAGGCACACCGTGGTCAGCAGGTGTGGCTCTGGGAGCCCAGCTGATGTACCAGGCTGACAGGTATTTACTGTTGCCAAACTCCAGCAGACAGAGTTCCTCTTTATCACTTCTAGAGGAACCTCTTTCAGCAGACTCAGAGGCTGCTAACACAAACTTCATCACCACTTCCTGCCATGTCTGGCAGCGTGGTCCCTGGATGCCAGCTGCTCGAGCAAGTTGCCAGGAATTAGATGGAGATGAGTGCTGCCAACACACCTTAACCCATGCTCACTGGCTGCCTCTGTTACATCCAGTCGTCTCTGTTTCCTGCTTTCACTCAGACTCTTTCCCTCCTAATACCAGGCACACTTTGCTATAAGAGAAAGCAGAGTCTTATTGATCCGAGTCAGGGGCAGTGGATTCAGAAGCAAATCTTTGTTATTTTCTTTGTGAAATCTTCATTAAAATAACCAAATTATTAAAAATAATTAAACCAAGTAATCACTAAAAGTCACTGAAACATGTCATAGCTATTTTATTAAAACTTTGACTTTTGGTGTTCTTCCAGCTTTTTGCCTAATACTGCAAATGGCTTTTATGGATACAAATTTCAGGAAAGATGGAAGACTCTGCTTGAATGAATATTGACTTGTGTTCCCTCCTCACTACCTGTTCCAGCTCCCAGAGCCTGGATCAGAGTCAGAAGGAGCTCCTATCAGAAATGCAGCATATACATCTGGAGGTTAGTACCATTTCCACAGCTACCTTCCAGAAAGACTCAGAGCTTGAAGTCAGGATAAAAAACAAAAGACAAAAAACAGACTGAAGGTCAGAGTCATTTTGTTCTTGAAAGACCTTGTGGATCATCCAACCCTGACAGCCCTGACTGCTTGGATTAGCCAACTTTTAGAGGGCTAAAGCCTTTATGATTGTTTCTCTCCTGAACACTGAAATCACCTGCAGACTCTCCTCAGGGACCCTCCAAAGGGACAAGCATATTAAGCCACTCTTTTTCTGGAAACAGACACTAAATAAAGAGGCCAGAGGACAAAGAGGAACTGTAAATGTTCTGTGAAACTATATCCCACTGGTTCATTAAAATTTTTCAATTCTGCTTTTTTTAAAAGACTATGCAGTTACTGAGAACAGTTAACTTTAAATGCAACCATAAAATAACAGAATTATATAGAAAGCAGTTGGGAACAACTCTGAGAACATTAGCTAGCCCAGCTCTGGCAGGATCAATTATCCCTGTGTCTTTCATGAAAGACATATGGCTAAATTGTTTTTAATACCTCCAGCAATTAAGATTTTACTACCACTGGAGATGCCTTCTCATACAGAGCAAAACTATGGCTAGCACTGTCACTTTCTTTTATAAGGAGGAAATGTTTCCTATATCTAATTTGATCATTTCTTAACAAAAACAAACCTTATCGCGCTGTCTTTATCTACCAAAAGCTTGGAAAACAATTTATCCTTTTTTGTAGCAGAATTCTATATGCCTAAGTTCTATTACATTGTCCCAAATATTTTCTATTCTGTCTTATCCAGATCCAGTTTTTCAATATTTCCCAAAGGCCACCTTTTCTAGGGATTCCCCTGGGCCCTCTCATGCCTTTCTCAAAGTGTAATGACCACAGCATTGTAGCTTGGCAAGAGAGGACTGAGAGAAACAGAAACCCTGCAGGCTGCATTGCTGATAACATGTCCCAGACATGATGTTCACAGCTGCACAACCCTATTAACTTATTTTCAGCTTGTGGTCCACAGTGTACCACATTCTATCTCAGAGAACAAGTATTTCATCCTGTGTAGACGTCAAGATGGCCAATGCACTTGGAGTGCTTCTTCAAAAACCTCACGGGGCTCCAAGTATCAGCACCTCATTATCTAAAGGTCTCTCAAACTTTTCAGAAAGCTTCACACACCAGCACCTTATTATTCAAGAGTCTCTGTGTTGCCTCCCATAGACAGCTCCACACAGCTCTCAGGGTCTGTCCATTTATGCCAGCAGCCAGTCTGTAAACTCAGTGCCTCAGCTCCTCTTCTCTCCCCCTCCTGCGGTTCTGGCCAGGTCCTCTGTATCCCTATCCTGGCCGCCTATGTCTGTCTGGGTCTGGTGTAGAGGCTTACCTTAGCTGTCCCCTGCATGACCTTCTGTCCCTAGTTCTTCACAGCATGGCAGCAGATTCCATCTGACTCCAATTGCAATTGAATTCCCTCCCCCAGCTAACTCAGTCTTTTATCACACCCATAGCTGGGAGGGCAAAGCTGTTCCCCCTCTTTGATAATTAACACAGCTGCAATATGTCGGGGGCAAGATCACCTTCTGCACTATCTCTATCTTCCCACAATCCTGCTTCCATTTTGACCATTTTTCATACCTGTCATTAAGTTTCAACTTTGTCTTTCAGACTAAATTGTGAAGATCTCTCTACATACCTGCAGTGTCACTTCCCTATTCTTTTTAACAATTGAACAGAGACTTTTTTTGGATATACTTTGTACTTTCAGTCATCAAGTATGTCATCTTGTATATGCAGGACAATGCTTTTTTCCTTCTCCCTTATTTTTCCTTCCTGAGTTTACTATACCAATTTTTGTTCATATTAAAGTCATGAGTTATCCCATCCCTGTTATGCTGGTTATTTCACAGCAGTGATGGGATTAAGTTTTTTGCAAAAATATATAAATGCCTATATGGTAACTATGGTATTTAGTCTAGAAACTTTGATAGGTTGACCAACTATTCCCATTTTTATTCTTTCTAAAAAAAATTTTTAAGGCCTTAGTGGACACTAAGAATAATCTTTTTGTATCTAGAACTTTGTTGTTTGTATTGTTAGGATCTTGTCACATATCACTGCTGATGCACTCTGATACACCTCCTTCTGAAATCAGAAATAGAACAAATTAGGATTATCTTGGTGAGATAATTTTCCACTTTTCTGAGGTGAATTCAATTTGTCGGTGGATCACTGAACTTCATTTCTTGTTGAAAGGATCAAAGCTCACAGTCTTGATGAACATTAAGATAGTCAAAATTTGAGTTTCAGTTACAAAGAAAGTACTTACAAATGCAAATATGTCAACTACTTATGGAAATTACAGGTTATATGAGTACCTGTTCATTTGCATGCACAATTACTCAAACTGAATAAGAAACCATGTCAAATTTAATGTGCCAATTGGGTGTGCAGTCAGGCATTCAGCTAACCCATGCCTAATTAGGCACAGTGCATTTTGAAAATTATTTTCTGTTTTCTGTTTACCTTTATCATTTTGGGTGAAGGTTCTATAGTAATTCTTTCACAGTTATAAGATTGAACAAAGGGTAATCACAGCTGTCCACAAAGAACACACAGCAGCACTGCCTGTAAGCTTTTTTCTACTTTTCTTTCCGGTTCACTCTTGTCGGAAAACTATACAAAGCCCAGGCCAAAATGTTCATGTTGTCATTAATCAGTTTACAGACCCTATTCCACAGAAATCTGTTATATTTTTTAAAAACAACTAGACATCAACAGCACCAACATGCACAGGATATAACTGACTTTTCTCTCAATTTTGAGACTTAAGGATTGAACTACATACACCTAATGCTTGTTCACCATGAAGTTATGCTTTTAACTAGGATGACATTTAATTCACTGTGGACCAGAATTTTGGTGACAGGCAAATATAGATATTCATGGATGCCTGATTTATGTGTATAAGTGTCAGTTGGGTAATCACAAATCAGATATCTGCACACATACCTACTTATGTTGTAAGTGGCTCTGCACATAGGCAAACTGATATAGGTAGACCGATCCATTCCTAAATCAGACATGGGTTAATACCTGGAGTGCAGTATAAGCAGTCACATTCATGTTAGTCACAGCTAAACTTGCTGAAAATAGCTGAAGAGTCTCATAACAAAGCACAAAAATATTTCAGGAGGAAACAATAAATGTAAAGGAAGTCTCATGAAGATAAGTAATTGTAATTCTATATGTGTAGCAGCAGCTTGCAATAAGATTTTATGACTCAAAAATGAGACTGTGGAGAGCCTGTGAACAATTCTTTGGAAATGTAAGCCCAGTACTCAATAACAGTTACAAAAACTATTAATGCATGTGAATTATTTTTAGATTGAAAATTTAATTAATTTTTAAATTTAAAAATTTAATTTTTTAATCAAAAAAGTTCATGGGAAATATGAATAAGAACTATGGTATATTATTTTTCATAAAATATAAAGGGCATAAAATGAAATTATAGGCAGCAAGTCTAACATTAACAGAAGGAAGCAAATTTTATGAGGTATACAATTAAACTGTGAAACCTTTTGCCACAGGATGATTTGGATAGCACAAATAATAATAGGTCCAGAGATTTTTGAATAAAACTTGGAAGTTACACTTAGACATTCCAAAATATGATCTTGGAGATGTCAATCCACTAAGCTTCTAATCTCAAGTGTGGGTTTCATTTTCAGCCTGAGCCTGGGAACAGCTGAGAGCCTTGTGAGAACTGATAAGGTTTTTCACAAACATTGCTATATAAAAATGTAAATACCCTGCACCTGTGAAAATGTTTACACGAGAAATGTTGATTCTAATTAGCCAATCATGGTGATGGGGTGGTGATTGATTGACCAATCATGTCCAGCTGTCTCAAAACCTTTAAATAGGGTGTCATTTGCTTAATAAAGTTAGACCTCTTTGGTCAGGAAAGAGTTGGGTCTGTGTGTCTTCTATTGTGGCAACAGTGGCACTCAAGTGCCAGAAGTGCAGAGAGTGTCAGGAGAGGTGGCATTCTGTTCTTCCCGTATCTTGTAGTCTTTTCCTAAGCATGAAATGTTGCTTACTGCCAGAAACAGATGCTGCTGGGCTGTTGACTTTGGTACATGTGGTTGTATTCATAAAATATCTTGATCCTTTCCTGGGGAACTTCTATTTGCCTTTTCCCTGTCTTGTGTTCTGCTCATTTTTCATGTAAGTACAGTGTTTGTTCTCAAGCTTATTGAACTGCAACCTAGATTTTTCTGACCATTTCTCCAACTTGTCAAGACCGTGATATTTGAATCCATTTCCTCTCATCTTCTCTAGTAACAACGATTACCCGAAGAAATGATTGACAACAATAACATTAAAAATTTGAAGACCTGCACAATTAAATTACCTTAAAGATCATAAAATTGACTGATGCCATATACAGGGGAATTATAGCATTTTAGGATTATGATATAGACGTCAGGATAGATTTGGAAACACAGAATGTTATGGTTCCTAAAAGTCTATATGATTTTCCTTGTATGCGGTTATTTTGCATAATATCGCTATTACTATGGAACATCCTAAGAGTTGTTTCTGGCTTATTAAAATTTATAAGATTGGTGCAGCTACTGTTCTCAGTTTGTAGGCACATGTTAAATTAAGACAAGTTTAAAAAAAATGTTTAACATGATATTATTTTAAATTATTTCATATTACACTTTCTAGGTAGATTTTCCTTCTATTACCAAATGGTAATACTTAGAGGCACAAAAACCTTAGTGCACTGAAAGCCTGTCCTTGGGCTGAAGACCCCAGAGTTCATTATTTTCACTTCTGGCAGTAGGGCCAGGAAGGCAAAGAGCTGCTATGTGCAATATAGTGCTGCTCCCTTTGAAGACTTAAAGCATATTAATGCTAGCAAAGTCCCGTGCTAAATGACAGCTTGACCAGTGGAAATCTACATTTGCCAGGCTTAGACTGCGGGCTGCCTTGCACAGTGGTAGACAGCAGCCTGTGCAGATAGCCTTTCAGGCGTCCAAAAATGGATTGCACAAAGACAGACTTGGGAGATATCTAAACTAATCATTCAGAAACAGAGAAGGAAGAAAGGAGAGTAGGGAAGAATTTAGGCACTATTCTCTTTTGCACCTCTTTCTTGTCCTGCTCTGCCATCTTTCTTTCAGAAGGAAGAGTCGGTGTTTTTTTTTTAAAGTATGTCTGGAACAGAGGGCCTGCACAGCCATGCAAGGTCCCACTCCTTTTTTTTCAATTCCATGGTGTACTAAGACCTCTCTCACAACCTATGATAACTCATTTGAGGATCAATGTACTCAGGAAGGAAATTGCCAGAGGGGAGGGGAGCAAAAGGTATCTTCATTCCCTTCCCCTGGAGATGCGACATGTTATGCTAATTCACTTTTCATGAACTTACCTGAAAGTAGACTGCACCTGGGTCAGAGGTCATGCTTATGATTCTAAATTCCCTCAGTGAAATTAGCCCTAAAGAAGTATTTTAGTACTTTTCTCTTTAAAACATATTTTGACTCAGAATCTGTAAGTCAGTCCCCAAGACGACTGTAGCTATGATTTTCTTTTCTGAGATTTCTAACTTGTTTGACAACAGTAATTGGTAAAGGCTGCCTTTCATGAGGTGTTTGATTTAGTGCCACATGTGAGTCTTAGTACAAAATTAGTCTCTTATACACCAGTTGAGAACACATTACATGGATTAAGAATGCACTAATTGGCAGATGTCCAACTGCAGCTGTCAATGGAGAGTGATACCGAAGTGAGGAATATTCTAACAGGATGATCCCTGTACAGGGATTAATTCAATAATGTTTTATTAATGCTCTCTAATAATACAAAATATCACTGTTGGTAAAATGTGTGGATGACACATAGATTGTCAGAATAGCAGATAATAATGATGTAGACATCTAACTTGTCAGTCTAGGCCCTCCCGAACAAATGATCTTTTTAAATGCCAAGTAGCTCTAGACAAAAGCATCTAGACCATGCCTGGAAAATTAAATATCACATATGAAACAGGGACTCAGTGAAAACCACACAGAATTAGCAACTAAGCATGAGATTCCAGAGCGATGATGAGGTGCAAGGGAGCTGATGAAGTCACTGTCAGTATGCAAATAGCTGAGGTTGAGGACAAGAGTGTACCTTATGATGTGACACTGGTGAGGCCAGCGTGAATACTGGTGGAGAAATTTCCAACCATTGTCACTATCTTCACACACAAGCAGCAACCTTGCTCACAGTCTGTTGCTCATCACATCTTGTTTTCCTGTGTCACATCCTTTGGACTAAGCCTATGAGCTTTTTCAGGAGCAGAAATGCTGTGAGCGCTGGGCAGCAAAGCATTGCTGTGCCCCTTTCCCTCTGCCCCTGCTCCTTCATACTGGGTATCAGCTCTGCCTGGTGCCCCATCCCAACAGCAGTCTAACTTAGATATGGGGTTCCACTCAACCCCATATCCATGTTCCCCCACAGCCTGATAACGTTCTTCATTCTTATCAAAAAACATGCAAGTATTTACCTCACCAATGAGGCCTGATGTATGGCTGCATGTTTTTGGACATTTGGACAGGCATAAAACAGATATACATTTTTTTTCAGTAAGATAAATCTTTGCACACTCATCATATTTTTGATATTTTAAAAAATATTTATGTTTATATAGTAAAACAATAAGGTAAAAGTTTTACAAACCATCAAATAAGCTTTCTAACAATAACAAATCTAGACCTACAAGGTTTCTCTTCTTACTACAAACAACATAAACAACACATTAGAGATTTGTGCTATAAAGACAACTTTCCCCTTCCTCAACATCTTCTTTTCATCAGATTACATAGCTGAAATAGGCATATATAAACCGCTATTGTTGATTAAGGATATAACAAGTTATTAAAACCAAATTATTATTATATTATTATTAT
>WAAE01017914.1:0-14265 GCA_013400495.1 Nicator chloris | reverse complement strand
CCCGCCCGGCCCCGCGCTGCGGCCCGGCCCGCACGGCCCGGCCCGCGCAGCGCCCGCGGACACGCGAGGGCGGCGGCGTCTGAGCGCGGGCTGTGTCCCGGCATGCCGCGCGGCGCCGCCTCGTTTGCATGGACACGCCCCGTTAGGCCCGACTCATGGCCCATCCCACACTCGTCGAGTCCTTGTGACGTCATCATTCTGGCCATCCCCGGTTCCGGTCCGGTGGTGGTGGCGCGGCCCGCAACGGGGCGGCGGCTCTTGGAGCCCCCGATGGCCTCAAGCACCGCTCGCGGGCCGTCGTGCCGGGAGCGGAGTCTCCGGGAGCGGCCGGGGCGACGATCGGGTTCTGCCGGGCGGAGCCGGAGCCGTAGTGGGGAACGGGAGGATCAACAGAGAGTGCTCCGTATGTACCGGGGGTGGGCGGAGCGAGGCGGGGGCGCTCCCTGGGGTACTAGGTGGTGTCACCGTACCCGGTGCTGCGGCACACCAAGTCGTGCCAAGGGGTCTTGCTGCGTTCTGGTGCTAATTCCGGTGTTTTGGGGCAGGGGAGGAGCTGCCGGCGGGAGATCTGGACTGTGAGGATGGAGGAGGAGCTGCCAAATCCCCGAAAAAACCTGCGCGGCCCCAAGTCAGTCCCGACGGGGCGGTGGAGGGGCGCGGCGAGAGCTCCGCGAACGGGGCCGTGCCGCTCCCACGGGCTGCCGGGAAGCGCGGCAGGAAGGGCAAGGCCGAGGTGCTGCTGTTGGAGCTGTCCCAGGCCCCGGAGCCCATCCAGATGGAAAAGGGGCTGGGGAGCAGCGAGGACGGAGACGGCCTTGAGACCCCTCGGGGCGGGCGGCCCAAGAGGAGGGCAGCCAAAGTGTAAGTGATGGTGACAATTGGGACCCGGGGACACCTGTACTCTAGAGACACCTGAGAGCTGGGAATGTTCAGCCTGCATAAGAAAAGGCTCCGGGGAGACGTTAGAGCCTCTTATGGTGCCCAAAGGGGCACCAAAAAAGTTGGAGAGGGCCTTTGGATAAGGGGCTGTAGGGACAGAACACACGGGAATGACTTCCCACTACGAGAGTTAGATGGGATATTGGGAAGAAATCCTTCTCTTTGAGTGGTGATGTCCTGGCACAGATTGCCCAGAGAAGTTGTGGCTGCCTCATCCCTGGAATTTTTCAAGGCCAGGTTGGATGGGCCTTGGAGCACCCTGGTCTAGTGGAAGGTGTCCCTGCCCATGACAGGGGGTTGGAACTGGATGAGCTTTAAAGGGTCCTCCAACCCAAACCATTCCCTGATTCTATGATTCAGTGGTCTCTGTCTCCCCAGAGGATCTCAGTGTCTCTCTTGTAGGACTTTGTCCCGTGTTGGTGGGATGTACTGATTCCTCACAGACCAATCCTTTCCCGCTTTAGGGAATGTGTTTGGATCCAGGAGCCCCTGGCAGGGGGCAGCAGCTGCCTGTGGCAGGAGGAATTTCCTTGATTCCTGAGAGAGCAGGAGGAGTTTATTGGTGGTAGCAGGGCAAGCTCCAGGGAGTCCAGGGTGTGGGGAGGCTGTGTGCTCAGGGCCTCTGGCACAGCTGGAGCAGATGCGTTGCCCAGACCACAGGATGGAGGGTGCATTCACCGGGTCCTGGAGGGCGGGAAGCAGGGCTGGCCCACCCCGTGTCATCCTGCTGCTTACCTCCAGGCACTGCCCTGGTGCTCCAGGGCTCTGCTGTACCTGCAGGAGCTGGCGGAGGAGCTGATGCCTGCGTGCCAGCCCCCTGCCCCAGCCGAGGGGGCGCCGGAGCAAGTCCAGAGGAAGCGCCGGAGCCGGAGGAGGAAGGAGGAGGACACAGACAGCGACGACCCTGCACAAGATGCTGACTTCGTGCCCTCGCAGGAGGTGCTGCAGGCAGAGGAGGAGGAGGAGGGCAGCGACACACCGTTCAGTGAGGCCTCAGAGCCAGAACTGGAGCCACCTCGAGGGCACGGCGGGAGGACGGCAGCCACAGGGGTGAGGGCAGGGGCTCTGCCTAGGTCCCTTCTTGCTTGTGTCCCAGCGCCAACAGCTCCAGGTGCCTGTGCTGTCCCACAGTGTCCCTGTGGGACAGGGCAGGGCAACTGGGACAGGGGTGGCACATGGGAGAGGCACGTGGAGTGGGGACAGGAGCAGGGACAGGTCCTCTGGAAGGGGGAGCAGGGCCTGCGCTCCCACTGGAGCAGGGGGAGGTGGGGGCAGGTCCTGGAGGGGTCCTGGCCTCCTGGAAGTTCCCGTAGTGGGGCTGTGTGTCTTTAGCCCAGTGAGGCATGTTGACAGTGGCTGGGGAAAGCTCTGTTCTTGGGGGCTTTGGTGGTTCCCATTGGGACAGGTGGGTCCCCCAGGGGTCAGGGGTTGCTCTGAATCTGCTCTTGTGCCCAGAGATCCAAGCCCCAGTGCCGAGGCCTCGCCCCCAACGGCTTCCACAACTCCATCATGGCCCCAGTGGAGAAGAGCTCCAGCCTTACCTACAGCCTGTGAGTGGGGACTTGGGGTGCTCGAGGCTCAGGGGGGCTCCAGGGAGCAGTGGGTGTGTCCGTCGCTGGCACAGATACAAAGGTGAAGGAGCACACGCCGTCGGGAGTGTCAGTATTCTGCTGGGATGGGACACAGTTGGGTCCAGAGGGTTGCAGAGGGCAGGGGCTGTGCTGCAGGAGGGGAAGCTGTGCTGCAGGATGCAGGTTGGGGATGTGAGGAGGGGGTGCTGGACATGCCAGGTGCGGGGCTATGGCTGAGGTCTGGCATGCTGTGCAGGCGGGAGCAGAAGCACTCACAGTGGGAGTTCCCTGACTGGATCCCAGTGGCACACAGGTGGACGTGTCTCTCTGACAGGTACCGTGGGAGCCGGGAGGGAGCAGGGCCAAAGGAAAAGTGGGGCAGGTCCCAGCAGTGTCTGGGGTGAGCAAGGGGATGGGGGGGCTGTGCTTCCCACCCCTCTGTGTATTTGTTGTGGGCTTTGGGGATCTCTTGGATTTGTCTGTGGAGCAACATGGCCAGCAGCAGGGCCTGTCAGGCCGTGTGGAGGCTGGGATGGTGATGGGGCATGGGGCTGTGCTGGGGTGATTGGGTGAGGGGTGGGGAGACCTCCTCTCACTTCTGCCTGCACAGCGAGGCTGCCCCATACCTGCCAGCAGAGGAGCAGTCTCCCCTCTTCTCCATTCAGCGTGAGGGCATCAAGGACGATGGTGCTTTGTACAGGTTAAACAGGTGTGTGATGCGGCGTCCCCAGGCCCAGCAGGCTGTTTGTTGCCTGTCAGGCTGTCCCCCGCGTAGTGTGGCAGTGGCTGTCAGGGTGTCCCCAGGCCCAGCAGGATGGTGGCTGTCAGGGTGTCCCCAGGCCTGGCTGGGACCAGGGGTTGCCCCCAGGGTTGCACCCATGGGTTGGGCAGCCGGCCCGCACTGTGCCCTGGGGTCCCACCAGCCCCTGCCCCAGCTCTGCAAAAGCCTTCACCCCTGTCCCACCAACAGGTTCAGCTCTCTGCAGCCGCACCCAGAGCGCCGGGATGTCTCCTTCTTCGTGGGCGGCCCGGTGTGGGCGATGGCGTGGTGCCCCACCCCGGAGGGCTCTGCAGCCCCGCAGTACGTGGCCGTGTCCTGCCACAGGAGCATGGAGGAGACGCACAGCGTGTCTGGGCTTCACTCGGGGCCTGCCCTCCTGCAGCTCTGGGGCCTGGGCGTGCTGCAGACGGAGCAGGGGTGAGTGGCCGAGCCTGGGCTTGGGGCCTGCCTACATCTTGTGTCCCTCCGTGGCTGCGTGTATGGTGAGGCTTGTCCTCTCCCAGAGCCACCAGCCGCAGCCTGAACCCCAAGGAGGTTGTGCTGGTGGCCAGCTCTGCTAGTGGTGTACACTGGTGTGTATTGGAGCTGCTGGGCACCAGCTGCCACATTACTCATGGCCGAACTCACACCCACAGCTCTCCCAACAAAGCCAGGCTGGCCTATGCCATCGCTGCTGACTATGGCTGTGTGTGGGACATGAAGTTCTGCCCCAGTGGTGCCTGGGAGCCACCCACTGCAGCCCGGACGGTGAGTGCTGCTCAGGGGCTGCCCTTGGGTTCCCCAGGCATCCTGAGAGGTGACTCCGTGTCTGAGCCCATGTGTCCATCCCTAGCACCCGCAGATGAGCCGGCTGGGCCTGCTGGCCGCTGCCTTCTCAGACGGCAGGGTGGTGGTGTATGCCCTGCCACACCCTGGGGCCCTGCACCACGCCAAGACAACCCAGGTAAAAGGTAGGAAGAGCCACACTGCCGAGCAGGGGCGTCCTGGCCCTCCTCCCCCTGTGCCAGGGTGGGACTGCAAGCCCTGGGCTGGGCACCTCTGTCCGTAGGAGCCTGCTGTGCTGGGGAGCTGCCAGCAGGACAGTGTGGGCCTAATTTAGCCTGCTAGCTGCTGCTAACGTGTCCCAAGGGAAATTCTCAAGCATCAGAGCAGCAGTAAGGCCTGTGAGAGAGAGAAGTTTTCCCAAAACATTAGTCTGTGAAACTGTGAGGAAGAATTTAAACAACCTTTGCACATGGTGTTTCTGGCTGGTCTTGAACTAGGGACATTTTGCATGTTCAGCAAACGCAACAACCGCTACACCAGAGAGAAGATTGTTTAAATTTCTTCCTCACAGTTCCACAGACTAATGTTTTGGGAAAACTTCTCTCTCTCACAGGCCTTACTGCTGCTCTGATGCTTGAGAATTTCCCTTGGGACACGTTAGCAGCAGCTAGCAGGCTAAATTAGGCTCACAGGACTGTGCCCCAGCCTGGGAGCTGCGTGGTGGGGAAGTGAGCCCACCTGATCCCCTGGGACCCTGGTGCTCTCAGCCTGGCATCTGTCACAGGTATAGTGTGGGATCCAAGGCTGCTTTTTGGTGTTGGGGGCCTGCTTTGAGTACTCTTGTGCCCAGAGATCCAAGCCCAGTGCCGAAGCCTTGCTTCCAACAGCTTCCTCAATTCCATCGTGGAATTCCAGTGGAGAGGAGCTCCAGCCTTACCCACAGCCTGTGTGAGCAGAGGCCATGTGCAAAGTGCTGCTTTGGTTCTGTCTCAGGGATGCTGCAGCAGCCTGGCTGGGATGCAGCTCCCAGGCAGCCCCCAAAAGCTGGGCACTGGGTGGGGGCTCTCAGCAGTGGCCCTGTGGCCATAGCGGGGTGCAGGGTGTGGTGCAGCCACAGAGCGTGTCCCCAGCCATTGCCCATCTCCCTGCTGCCAGACCTGCTCCCGCCAGTGTGGCCAAGCCATGTGTTAGGGTGGCACAGGGAGTGCTGTGCCAGCCCAGGCTAATGGTGCCTGTCACAGGCTGTGCCGGAGCTGGGCGGGATCGACGGCCGTGCGTGCCGGCGGTGGGAGCTCAGCTGTGCCCACAGCCAGCACGTCCATGCTGACAGTGGGAAATGGGCTCCCTGTGCCCAGGCACAGCTGCCAGCCCCCCGGCACGCCGGCTGTGCCTGCGCTGGCTGCGGTGATGGGGCCCACACAGCTCCTGCCGGGGACTGGAGCCCGGCACGTCCCTGGCTGCGGCTGCACATCGCTCAGTGCGCCTCACAGCTGGGCTGGAGCGCTGGTTTCCAGCCACAGGACCAGTGCCAGGCCGCAGTGCCAGGCCCTGCTGGGAGCTCCCAAACTGGCGTGGCTGTGCTGGCTGTCCCTGGGGCACTGGGAACCCACATCCCTGTGTTCCTGCCTGGCAGAGCTGGGGCTGGTCTCCGTACTGCATCCCAGCTGTCACAGCTGTGCCAGGGAAGATGCACAGCTCCTCCATGTCTCCACCCACAGCTGCCGTGCTCCAGGCAGTAACGTGCCTGTCTGGAGCTCGCTCTGCTGGAGGACAGCCCCACACTGGGGGTTGGGGATCCCAGGCCTGAGGGATGTGGGACAGGGTCCCCACAGCACTCATGTTGGGTGTTGCTGGTGGGGGGGATTCTCCGGTAGAGCTGGTGCACGGTGGTGCTGTGGGTATCCTGCCCTGAGCTGTTGGGTGTAGGGTCTCTGCAGCCTGCCCTCCCCAGGAGTGCTGCCTGGCTGCTCCAGTCCTGTCAGCCGTGGAGCAGATACCCTGCATGGCTGCTCTTTGCCTTCCTGGAGTGGTCAAAGTCAGGTCTGGCCCCTGTGTCAGTGCATCACTTCAACTTTGGTGCTGGCCATGGTGGGGCAGGAGCACGTCATCTCTGCCTGCAGCACATTTCAGAGGCTGCTTCCTCCAACACACAGGCAGGCCTGGCTCCTGGGGGTCCTGCTGCCACCAGTTTGCCCCTCCATGTGCTTCAGTTCCTGCTGTGCTGGGAACACTGCTCCAGGGGAATGGCGGGACAGGGACTGGGAGCCCTGGCCAGGGCCATGAGGAGCTGCAATCCAGGCTCCAGGCAGGGAGCTCCCAGGACAGCCAGTGCCTGCCCTGACCCCCTTCTGCTCTCTTCTAGATGGGTCCCTCCACAAGCACCTTATCTGCAAGGTCAGTGTTCCCCGCCATGGTGATCCCTCTCAGGGCCAGCACCCGGCCAGCCCCCCAGCCGGTGCAGGTGGCAGAGCTTGGGGAGCCGAGGCACCACCTGCAGAGTGTTGGAGGGGCAGAGCAGTGTCGTGCTCCCACCCCAGGCATCCCGCTCTTGGGGCATGGATGGCACCGGTGCGGGGCTGTGACCCAGGGCTCTTCCTTGGCCCCCAGGTGCAGTGCATCGCCACACTTCAGGTGGGCTCCATCCAGGCAGGTAGTGCATCTGAGTGTGGACAGTGCTTCAGTCTCTCCTGGATGCCTTCCAAGCCCCACCACCACCTGGCAGCAGGGTTTTATGACGGTGAGTCTCTTTTGTCCCCTGCGGCAGCACTCAAGGAGCAGCCCTCACCCTGACAGAGACACTGGAGCTTTGTGCTCAGGCTCAACTGGTGCTGGAACCTCTGCCCAGCCCTGGGTCAGGGGAAGGCTTCTCTGGGCTGGCTACTGTTGTTCTGACGTACCTCCAGGTACATCCCTGTCTGTGGCTCTGGGCTTATCCACATCTGTTAAACTTGCCTGGATGGAATTTTCTGCTAAGCTTGCAGTGATCTACAGCTCTGTGCTATGTTGCCAGGACCTGCTACAATGCTGTCTGCTTGGAGCCCCAGCTCCAGCCTGGCCACCATTTCCCATGGCCCTGCCAGTGCTGCTGCTGTGTCCTGCCACCATCCTGTCCCTCTCTCAGCCTCAGCCCTAGCTCCAGCCTGGCTGTTGTGTTCTGCAGCTCCCACAGCCCTGCCTGTGCTCTTACAGGTCCCCCACTGAAGCACCTGCACCATTGGCGGTGCCTCATGGACACAAGTCTTTCCACAGGCACCGTGGCAGTGTGGAACCTGCTCACCAAATCCCTGCTGCAGTGCGTGCACCAGCCTGACGCCTCCCTGAAGCTCTACCCTTTCCGGTGCTTTCTAGCCCATGACCACGCAGTCCGGAGCATTGAGTGGTGCAAGGCTGACAGGTGAGGGCAGGAGCAGCCACAGGTGCTGCCAGGAGAGGAGCTTCCTCCTGCAGGAGAGGCTCCTTTGTCAAGAAGGGCTTGTGAGGCCATGGTGCCAATGACACTTGGCCCTCTGCGGCGCCAGAGAGGTTGGGTTGGGCTTTCCAGGGTGAGGGCAGTTGAGCCACTGCAGGACTGGGGCCACCTGGGCCCCGCAGTGGGGTGGGGCACAGCTCCATGCTGGGCTCTCAGTGCTGCCTTTCTTCTGCTTCTCAGCAACTTCCTGGTCACAGTCGGCAGCGATCGCAAGATCAAGTTCTGGGACCTGCGGCGGCTCTATGAGCCCGTCAACAGCATCAAGCGGTTCCTGAGCACCGAGGTGGCCTGGCTGCTGCCCTACAATGGCATCACTGTGGCCCAGGACAACTGCTATGCCTCGTGAGTGCTGGGGCCAGTCCTACTGCCGGGGCCTGGTCCAGCTTCCCCGGGGCCCCTCTGGCTTCCCCCTCCCTGGGACTGTCCAGCTGTGCCATGGCAAGGGCAGACTCCACGTGTTTTGGGTCACACCACAGTAACGCAGCATGGCATCCCCTCTGCCCTGACATCCTGTGGCAGAGGCACGGTGGGCCAGGGGATGGCCTACCCCTGGACTGGGCAACAGGCGTGCTGCTAAAGGGGTGTGGGGTCTCAGTGAGTTCTTGGCCTGTGGAAGCTGCCTTGAGCTTCCTCTTGACTTTATAACATGCTGCTAGAGCAAGAACAGCCCCCTCACCCTGGGCCAGTTCTGTGGGGAGGTGGGCTGTGCCTGGCTCTCATTCCTGGTGACAGCAGAGCCAGGCATCCCATGCCTCATTCTGTCCCTTCCGCTGCAGGTATGGCCCCTGTGGGATCCACTACATCGACGCTGGGTACCTGGGCTTCAAGGCCTATTTTGTGGCCCCTCGCAAGGGCACCGTGTGGGTAAGGGCCAGTGCAGGGCCATTCTGTCCCAGTGGCCAGGTCAGCACCAGCTGGGGCCCAGGGCTTGCGGGTGGGGTGACACTGTCTGGCTGGGCGTGGTGGGAACCCCGTGCCCTCCAGCCCTCTGTCCCTGCAGAGCATCTCTGGCTCGGACTGGCTGAACACGGTAGCTGCAGGTGACATCACCGGTGAGCTGGTGGCAGCGGTGCTGCCTGACCTGGCTGTCAACCCCCTCAACGTCAAGCGCTCCTCGGATCGCAGATTTGTAAGAGACCATCGCGCTCGGGGGGCCCAGCCCAGCACACAGGGCTGGTGGGGCAGGGGGACCATAGGAAAAGTGTCCTGGGCCCCCCATCCCACTGGTCCCTGGAGGTCCCTGTGTGCAGAGGAGCAGCAGGATCTCTGTCCACCCTACCCTGAGCCCGCTCTCACCCACAGCCGGTGTACAAAGCTGACCTGCTGCCGTGCAGCCCTGACGGGCCTGAGTGCACCGAGCAGGCACTGCCCAGGACCCATCGCTACAGTGAGATGGTGGCCAGGAGCTACATCCGATTCCAGGACACAGACCTGGTAGGAGAGGACGGGGGGCAGCCAGGGCCCGAGCCACGAGCAGGGTTTGTGGGGCTGTGTCTGGGCAGTGGGGGTGGCAGGGCCAGGAGGGGCTGCTGGGGCGCTGGGGCAGCCCCTTGGCCCCGGCAGGGCTGAGGTCGTGGTGCATGTGATGCTCCTGCCTTGGGCCCGCAGCCCAAGGTGGTGCCACCACTTTCCAGCGCAGCTTCCAGAACTTCCCAAGCCGGGAGCCCATGCGCCGGATGCACGTGCAGGAGCTGAAGGCAGAGCTGAGCCTTGACCGCCTGCAGCTGGAGGCCCTCCACAAGGTGAGTGGGGCAGGCTGAGCCCCAGCCCTGTGCACAGACGGCTCTGCTCTGGGGGCCAGGCTCCAGCACCCCAGCCCCACCCCTTACGAGCTCCTCTGCTCCCACAGGTGCGCTTCAGCCCCAACCTGGACTCGCAGGGATGGCTGGTGTCGGGCGGGCAGGCGGGCATTGTGCGGGCACACTGCCTGGCAGGGCTGGCCTCTGGTGTGGGCCACCAGCTGCTCCCAGAGTGCCAGGCCCGCTTCAGCGTCCTCTATGGGGACACACCCAGCAGCCCTGGCCCTCCTGAGCCAGCAGAGTAGGGGCGTCAGTCCCTCATGCTGCTGCCATGTGCTCACCCTGGGCAGGAGCTGGGGCTGGGGCCAGCTGTGCTGGCATGGGGCTGTGGGCCCTCTCAGTGCTGCTTTCCCAGTGGGTGTCTGCTGCAGGAGGGACAGCTGCTCCCAGCCATTCCCTGGGATGCCCTGGACACTTGTCCTCACCCTCTGGCCTGGAAGGGTCCGTCTGCACTGTTTGGTCTGAGCTGGGCAGGGGTGGTGGGACCTGCGCGTGTCCCAGGGCTGAGCCGTGGGTCTGACCCTGCGGAAGCACCCGTGGGCTTCATCAGCATGGAGCTGTGCTTGTGCTCGCCTCCATCCCCACCGTGCCCCACAGGGCGGGGAGGGGGCTGGGGGCTCTGGAGTCGCTCACATTGAGCTTGTGTTCAGCTGTGCAGAATAAACGTGGTTGGTTTTGTATGGCTGTGGTGGTTCTGGCACCGGGGCGGATGTGGTTGGTAGCTGTGGCTGTAGGGGCCCACCCCCATCTCCACCCGTTCCCTCCCCATGCCCCTCTGTCTGCTGCACTGCTGCTGCTCCAACACATTTATTGGCAGCGCTGGCACCGCTGCTGGCACAGATGGACAGATGGACACCAGGGGCACAGGCACAACTCAACAGAGGGAATGGATCAGGCCCAGGCACAGCAGGATTCAGATGGAGCCCAGGCAGCAGCATGGGGGGCTGGGGCCAAGGCCAGGTCTGAGGTCCCCCTTTGGGGATGTTCCTTCCTGCCAGGACAGACAGGCTCCCCGGGGACTGGGTGGTGGGGCAGGATTCCACCTCCTCAGGAGCTGTGGCACAGCAGGGCGTGGAAGATCCCAGGGAGCCCCTGTGCTCCACAGGCCAGGCCCTGTGTCCGTCCCCCCCAGGACACCGCACTGGAGTCGCTGTCCCACCCCAGGACTCCGCAGCAGTGGGGCGGGGGGGATGGGAGCAAGCACTGTCTGCTCTAGCACAAGGAGCTGGGGCCAGGGCCACGTCTGGCCCAATGTAGCAGTGGGTGGGGGTCTCAGGTTCGGGGGTCCTGGCAGTGGGGACAGCCTGCTGCCTCCTCCTGGTGCTGCTCCACCTGTACCGTGCACAAGGCAAAGCCAAACCTGCTCTGGAGCCGGGCGGTGACCTCCTGCAGCACCATCTCGGTGTCAGCACTGGCATCTAGGAGTAGCAGGGCAGGGGCTCATTCCTGGCGTGGGCGGTGGGACCCCCAGCCGTGCCCTGTGCGGGTCACTCACCCACAGCCACGTGCACCGACACCGCGGGGTGGCTCAGCGTCAGCGCCCAGAGATGCAGGTCGTGGACACCCCGCACCCCGCTGGCCCCCAGCAGCGCCTCCTTCACCGCGTCGAACTCGAGGCCCCGCGGTGTCCCTGCCAGCACCACCTGGTCACAGGGGGCCACCCTTGGCCCCCAGCCATAGCACCCACCTGGGGGAGGGCTCCCAGTGGGGCTGGGGGCTTCCCCAGGGGAACCAGGCTGGGCGTGGTGGCTTTGGGGTGAGACAGGCCTCACCTTGGGGCCAGTGCACCTGGCTGGGGTGGAGAGGAGGGACTGGGGGGATTCAGGTGGGACAAGGGAAGGACAGAGGAAGTGACCTCCGCCTCATTGGCAAAGTGCAGTGGCAGATGCAGCTCCAGGAGCTCTTGTGCTCGCCCTGCACCTGTGGTCTCTCACCCTTCTGACTCTCTGCTCACCTTCCATGAGGACCCTGAAGACATCTCTGAGGATCGTGATGGTGGAGCCAAGGACAAAGACCGAGAAGAAAAGGGTGCTGATGGGGTCTGCGATCTTGCACTGGGGCTGCAGAGAGCAGGGTCTCTGTGAGGCTGGGGGCAGAGCCCACACGGTGCCCTGCGTGGGACTGGGAGAGCTGCTCCCACAGGCAGCACTGGGGCAGGCCAGCCCAGGCACCTTGAAGTAGATGATGGTGGCAGCCACGAGGACACTGACGCTCTGCAGCAGGTCACCCACCACGTGGACGAAGGCTGCCCGCACACTGGTGCTGCCAGGCAGGGGGCTACGGCTGGGCTGGCAGGCCACAGAGCTCTCCAGCTGCTCGTAGGCCCCTGTGCCATGGCCATGGCCAGCAGGGGACTGGTGAAGGATGTAGGCCATGCTGGGAAGAGCAGGGCTGGATCAGTGCCACATTGACAGGGCATGGGGGCCCTGCTGGCCCTGCTTGGGCAAAGGGGGCACAGGCAGTCACACCTGGGTCTTGGGACAGTGGGAGGAGTGGGGCTGGAGGTGCAGCCGGGCTGGAAGGTGTGCAGGAACAAGGCAGGGATTAGGTCCTGGGGCTTGTGACAGGNCAGTCACACCTGGGTCTTGGGACAGTGGGAGGAGTGGGGCTGGAGGTGCAGCCGGGCTGGAAGGTGTGCAGGAACAAGGCAGGGGTTAGGTCCTGGGGCTTGTGACAGGGCTTGGGAGGCGCTGCTTGGGAGACCAAGGAATGTGGGGTGTGGGGATGCAGGCACATGGACTGGAAGCTCTGAGGATATAGGGGACAGGGAAGTGGGGGAGGCAGTGCCTGGGGACACGGCTGGTGCACAGGGACATAAAGTGACCTGGGGGCACAGCTGGGGTTCTCGGGGTTCCAGGGGCATAGGTGGGGCAGGACTCAGGCTGATGGTGCGCAGGGACCACGGGTGCGCAGCCCCACGTGGGACATACACCAGATTGACGCCGACGGCACAGGCGGATGTGGCCAGCATGGCTCGTCCCTCGATCTCGTAGTCGTTGCTGATGATGCGGGCGGCCGCCAGATAGACAAGGGCTGCGGTCACAACCCAGATGGAGAGGACAGAGGCCAGCGCACCCAGTGTCTCTGTGGCATGAGACCCATCAGCACCCAACCCGGCTGTGGGGATCCCCCGGAGCCCCGCAAGGCCGTGCCCCTCAGCTCACCCGAGCGGTGCCAGCCAAAGGTCATGGTCTTAGTGGGTGGGCGGCTGGAGACCCAGAGGGAGAAGAGGCTGACAGACATGCTGCCCACGTCTGTCAGCAGGTGGACTGCATCCGTCATGATGGCCAGGCTGTGTGCCAGGTAGCCACCTGTGGGCACACAGCAGCTGGCACCCCGGCTCCACTGGCAGCCCCCCACCCTGGCCCAGCCGCTGTTACCTATCACCTCCCCGACCATGAAGAGGCAGCAGACGGCGCAGGCGATGCTCAGCTGCTGGCGGGCCTGGAGCCTGCTCTGCCCGGGGCTGGGGGTCGGCGGGCTGCAGCGGCAGTGGGCGTCTGGAGCCAGGGGGGCCGCCAGTGCCGAAGGGTCTCGAGAACCTGTGAAGAGACTAGGGGCGGGGGTCACAGCCGGCGACATCGGCTCGGGTGCTCCCTGCCCAGAGCCCCCGCGGGTCCTGCTACCGCCCAGTGATACGCAGCCAGGCCGTCGGCGGGGCACCGGCAGAACCCCCCCAGCGGGACGAGCAGCCACGGGACCGGCAGCAGCAGCAGGAGGCGGTGGCACGGGGCTCCCGCCAGAACCGGAGACGGGACCGGTGCGGGTACCCGCGGGGAAGTGCAGGTGGGAGCGAGGTGTTGCTCCCAGGGCCCGGCTGCGGGACGGGCCACAGGTGCGGAGACGTGAGGCGTGGGGAAGGGGCGGCGGGGACCGAGGTCCTGGTGCGTGGGGCAGCAGTGCGGCAGCAGAGACGGACAGCCCACCAGGACGGGGGCTGATGGATGGACGGTACTGGTGTGGGCGGGTGATGGATGGATGGTACCGCTACGGCTGGGTGACGTTTGGGCGCCGATAGGTGCGGGACGGACACCCGAGGGGGGAGCGAGGCTGGCGCGCCGTAGGGCTGGTTCCGCTTGAGCGGAGTTGCCGGTGGCAGGGTGAGCGTGCCGGTGGCGAGGTGACGGTGCAAGTGGCGGATGGTCAGGGCTGGCGCGGGGACTGCGGAGGTGCCGATCTCCGTGTCGGATGGATGAAGGCACGGGGGCGGGCGGGGAGGGACGTGCCGAGGGTGCCGGTGTCGGGGATGGGAGGTGGGAGCTGGGCGGCGCGACGTGCCGGGGGTTTGAGGATGCCGGAGGAACTGAGGGCGATGGGGGCGATGGAGGTGCCAGGGATGATGGGCGAGCAGGTGCCGGCAGCGCGGGTGTGGGAGGACCGAGGGTTGCAGATGCGGGGGATAATGGAGGTGGCCGTGCGAGGACTTGCCGGGGGCCCTGGGAGGTGATGGGGTGCCGGGGGTGGTGGTGCCAGGGTAATGAGGGTGCCGATGATGGAGGTGCTCGTGCCGGTAATGGGGTTGTCGGGACGATGGTGTGCCGGTCGCGATGGAAGTGCCACTGGTGACTGGAGTGTGGGAAGCGCCGGTGCAATGGGGTGCCAGTGATGGGAATGCCGGTGATGGAAGTGCCGTCGGTGCCGGAGGCGCCGGTGATGGAGTTGTGCTGGCGGGGATGGGGGTGCCGGGGCGATGGGTGCCGGTGATGGGATGCCGAAGGTACCGGTGATGGATGCCGGGGCGATGATTGCCGGAGCCGGAGGTACCTCTTGAGGCGCAGGCTGCCGTCGGCGCGGCCGCCCCGCGGGCTGACCAGGCGGGCGCTCTCTGTGCCGGTCGGGGGCTCCATCCCGGGAGCGAGCGGCACCGCGGGCACCGGGGGCACCGGCACCGCCGAGCCCCGCCCCTGCCGTGACTCCGCCCCCGCCCGCCGGGCCCCGCCC
>WAAE01017911.1:0-11171 GCA_013400495.1 Nicator chloris | reverse complement strand
AAAATATAATTAAAATACTATATTTTTATTCAGTATAGTAATGGTCTTTGAGTATTATGGTTCTTCTAAATCAGTGGAAAAGGGTAAAGTATACTTTCTTTCCCATTGTGTCTAGTTGTGATTCAGGCTTGAGGCCTTGGCTGAAAATCAAGATAGATAACATAGGCTTAATATATTCTCTCAAGCAGTGTATGTTTTTTTTATACCTTTGCTCTATACCAAGACGGATCCCCAGTAATGCTCAGCTGTTAGCCTGCTACTTTTGCCAAAAGTCAGGACAGGGTTATTTGCTTGCCTTTCTTCTGTTTGTATTCTACATATTTGTATAGAAAAAATTAGACTGAACCATTTTATTCACATGTATATAAAGTTTGCTTAATTTTTCTCTCTTTAAGGTGATTGAAATCAACCATTCATCATACTGTCATTGCAGTATTTTCACTGTTGAGGATGCTTTTTGATTTTCTCTTTTTTTTATAAGAAAGACTGCTAAGGTAACACACATATTAATCCATTCCAGGAATGTCTGTACCAAGTTCTAAATATCTAATAAAAACCCACCCCATAATAAACAAAATTCTGTCTAACTACACCAGGAAAGTCAGATGCATAAAATTTGTCCAGGTTCCACTCAGTAACTTCAATGAAGAAGGAGATTTGTGGAAGAAGACCATCCTCAAACAGTTCAGTTTATCAAAATACATAAGGGTTTTTTGAAGTACAGATGTGTTAACACATGCTCGGAAAAAAAAGAAGGAGGACTTCATATTTCACGTGAATCTAAAACATAATGTGTTATGAATATTAGTTTTTAAAAAGGGTCTGCTTTACATGGTTCCTCTTACATCATGGATGTGGCCTCACTTCCAGGGTTTAAACCTTGTTTCACAATACAAACTGCAAAACTTTCCATCAAACATGGAAAAGCTATGAGGAAAAAAAATATCAGGGGGACTAAACTGAAGATACATAAAAGTGCAGCTGAAATAGAAAATATGACATCCTGTAATCTGATGCTGATATACAATTTGTCAGTAGCACTGAAGCAAGATACAGCAATAGCTTCCATTGTCCATTCCCCACCCTTTTTTCCTATAAAGGAATTGTTCTCTAGGGCATCAACTGAAATCATGTACAAAAGAAATGAGGTTAGTCTTATTAATTTACTTTCTTCACAACTGAATAGCCATAGCGTTATTCTCTTATTCCCCTTGGCACTACTTTGTTCCATTCTTTAATAACAGCAAATGTGAAAAATCAGGATTTGTTCTATTCAGTGTCATTTCACTTTGAGTGCTGTAGGAAGATGAGATTTGCAATTGTTCACTGTAATCTACAGTATATCTGGTGGATGCACTTTACTGATGATGCAGTATCAATTCAGACATCTCACTTCAGGATGCATACTTTTACTAGAACATTAAATCTTGAACTCTTGACTCTTTCAGAGTGGCATACAACAAATTCAAAGGAATATATGGAAGGAGAATTTCTCCAGCTAATTTTGTTCTCAGTGTACATACAACTTGTCAAGAGGTTCAGAGAGGTTCGGAGAGGTTCGGAGAGGTTCGGAGAGGTTCGGAGAGGTTCGGAGAGGTTCGGAGAGGTTCGGAGAGGTTCGGAGAACTAGATGATGCTGAAGACAAAAAAAAATATTGATCCTTTCTCACAACTGAGCTATTTCATATCTGCTGACACAGGGCTTAAATCTCTATCACTGATACAGATGAATGGTTTGCCTTCTCAGAATTTGTAAAGAAGATAAATTAATGAGTAACTTAACTAGATTTTAAAATATTTATTGGGAAATAACAACTAAAACAGCAAAACTAAATTAAACTCTGATAGAAACAGGTAACTGGGATAAAATCAAACTGTTTCTTCTTTCATTTAAAGAACTGCGAAATTCTTTCAGAACTGATGTAAGTCACCTTTAAATATATCCAAGAAGCTTTCCTTCGATTTGGAACATTTTAACTGCTTTTGAGAAACATGGAAAAAGGGAACTTGGAAAAGAAAATTTGCTTTTCCAAAGCAAAGGAGTAGGTACCCAAAAAAATTAAAAAAAGACCATGTGAAGATCAATGAATATAGAGGCATTCACTAAAGCTCTGAGAACTGTTTTTCATCATTCTTCTTACCTGATTCGCAGTATGGTTGAAAAGGTAGGTTTTCTATCTCATAAATTAATGGTCTGATCATGGATTAAAAAATATCCTTTTCGTCTTAGGATAGGAGCTTTTCGTCTGTTGATCATGCTGTTCCATTAAGGAGCTGAATGTCCTTTGGGATTGTTACCAGCTGTATTCTTCTTTTAGGTCAGGGACCTCAAACTTTTTAAACAGGGGCCGGTTCACTGTCCCTCAGACACTGTTGGGGGCCCGACTATAGTTTGGAAAAAAATGAACGAATTCCTATGCACACTGCACATATTTTATTTGTAGTAGTGCACAAAAACCAGGAAAAAGAACGCAATATTGAAAATGAAGAACAATTGTAACCAACAAAACCAAGTAATATTGCAATGTGAACTACGGGCCTGCTTTTGGCTAATGAGATGGTCAGTGTTAGGTTCAATATTTGTCACCGCTACTCGTAGCATCTTTCTCACCTGCATATCTCAGCCGCTACCTCAGATGGATAGACCCACCCATCTGAGAGCGGGGGTCGAGAAGGGACGGGGGGAAGCGGCCACGGCCCCGCAGGATCGGTGCCGGGCCGGACTGAGGACCCTGGTGGGCCGTATCCTGCCCACAGGCCTTAGTTTGAGAACCCCTGTTTTAGGTAAATGACTTTACACGATTGAGCATTCCCTGTCCCCATTTCACAAGGCTGGAAGTAGTTCTGCTTACCTGAAAAGCAGGACTGGTTTTCCTGGGTGGTTCCATTCATTCCCATGGAAACTTTTGACAGCTGGATATTAGGGAAACCCAAGATAGAAAAGAAGAAACCTGTGTTGAGGAAAAAAAATAGGCAAATTTTTTTCTTCTTTATTTCTCTGCATTTTCAGGGCCAGAGCTATTTTCAACAGTTTTGAAATAAGCAATGCAATGAACTCTACTTGCTGCAGAAACTGTGTTTGTTTTTCTGGGGATATCATTGAGGGGATGCTTAAAAGTTGCTGGAACAAGTACCTTGGGTAGTGTCTGAAGAAAAGGGAAAAAAAAAATACTGTTTCCTAAGATATTATTTCATGTGAAATCAAGATGTTAGTTGAATTCTCATTTTTCCCTTTTTTTACACCTAGATAGTGGAAAGAAGTTAATATATTTAGCATGAGCTATTTGGACTCGGATTTACTTTAGGAAGCTAGAAATATCTGTAAAATCCCCTGAATAGCTGCTTCTGACTACAGACCACAAATTTAAGGTACTGTTAGTTCTTCATAAGGCAACTTGCAATCTCCTGAGCATACCAAGTAGCTCCAAGTAATCAAGAGCTGAGGGTTGATAAGAGAAGACAACTGTGTATAGTCACTGAGAATAGGATATTAATAATTTCCATCCAGGGTAAGAGGAGTACATAGGAGTACATAGAGAGAAGGACAGAAGTAGTTGTTTTTTCGTTTTGTTTTTTTTTTCTGAAAGAACCACCAAGTCCTTAAAAAGTCCCTAAGGGAATAAAAAAAATCTCTAGGGTGTGTAATCCCCCGAAGACTGGAGACAGACTCTTTTTAAAAAAGCCAGTCTAAATCACCACAGACCTGTATGTTGTGGAAGCCGTTTCCACAAAGATTTTTCAGTAATCTGATGATTCATTACTTCAGAATACTGAATGCTAGAATAAGCTCTAAGGATATGGACTTCAAATAAATGTGCAGGAGTAAGAGCGTTATATAAGGATCACCTCCATTAAGGACATAGATGCCTTTCTGCTCACATAATGAATGATTTATTATAAGGCTGAAACTTGAAGTCAATACTAATTTTTGAAATTAGTCATATAAACTGTTTTTCTTGTATCAAACTTTATATGTAACTGTAATTGTTGTAATACTTAATTTTACAGTTTATTTAATATTTTTTTTTTGGTAAAAGGTTTTCATTCCATTCCAGACTGAAGCCAGGTTTATAAATATCATAATTTTGCAAAATAAAATTCGGAGTTTCAGCTACAAACACATAGATAGTCAATTTTGTCATTTCCTTATTTGCAATGATTTCTTATGAATTTTGAGTCATAAAGAAAGGTCTGGATTTCATCTTCAGGAACACTAGTATAAAGCTAGTTAGACAAATGTGTACAATTAAAGCATTTCATCTTATTCACTCCAATATTTCCTTTCTGTATTTATTATTTGATTTGGGGTTTAATGATGCTTAAGTATAATGTCTTCTTAGTCACATAGCATTTTATAATACATAATTGTCTGCTAATTTCTTAGCAAATGTTTAACTTGCACAGTTCAATAATGGGTGCTAATTTATTTAATCATAAAATGTTTATTTTAAATGCAGTGTGATTATACAGCTATCACTTTAATTTCATAAATGCAATACACATACTGATAAGTATATGTTATTCATTTAAATGTTGTATCTGATAGTATGAGTGGCTTATATATATGTGTGTGTATATATATCTATAAAATCAGAATATTTACATACTTTTATTAACATAATCAGATCATACTTGAGAAGGAAAAAAAAAGGTTTAGAAGGTAACACTTCGTAGTGGCAGTTGTATAAAATTTTTTTGAAGCCTATTATAGAGAGAACTTATGGAGATAATTTGGAAGGGTAGAATAATAATTTTTAAAAATTGACTTTTCCTTTCCTTTTCAAACCTTATAAACCAATCCAGTCTGGACAAGTGGAACAAGGAAAACCTTTTGGCAGTTATTTCCCATGAAATTCTATCAATACATAGAGAGGAGAGATTATAATTGCTGAGATTTGTAGTAAAATGGAAACTGATTTTCAAATTGGAAGCGATATCATGAAATGTATAGATTTCCACTTAGAAATTCTGTTATTGTCCCTAATCAATGCTGAATATTAATTTCACAATTTTCTGCTTAACTGGATGATATCGTGCTCCAGATACTATTTTCCATGATTTTTTGGATTTCTTACTAAACAATCCTTCTCTCATTTGTATGCAAGATCATAAATTAATATAATTTTTAAATAGTATTTTAGTTGTTTGTTGGGGCTTTTTGAGAAAAAAAAATGGCAAAAAAAAAGCACCCCCTATTCCCCCCAAATATTGCATGTAGCTTCATACAGTTTGTTTTCTTTACCTAAATTCAGTTTGTCTTTTGTCAGATTTTTGAACAATCTTCCTTAGAACTGTCCGCAGGAACTTTCTAAGTCAGGGTACAGTATACTGTATATGAAATTGAAATAGTGTGTATTTGAAAATATTAAGCAGGGGTGCTTAGAATGGGTAAACCAATATGGTAATACATAAGTTTTAAAATTCAAGATGATAATAGTGTTGTTAAAGATGCAGCTGTCTCTACATGACAACTTTAATAGAGGTATTAAAGCTGTCAGTTTCAGACCCTATAGCTGAAAAACTGTTTTCTAGACCATTTTTTACTTGAGAAGTCTATTGGATCTACTGTAGAAATCGCATTTCTACTGTTCCACATAGAAATGGGATCTCAGTGAAGATCTGATTTATTTTTTAGGCTATGAGTTGAAAGAAGATGTCTTGGAAAGGAAGACTGTAAAAAAATGGCAAAGTGAAGAAGCAAAAATACTCTACAGTACTTGTAGAGCAAACTGTTTATTGCTGCCTTACGTTAGGGGCAGAAGTGCAAAAATTCAGGCTATTTTCTTCCTGAAATGTTCAAAACAAATGTCATGCTCTTTAGAGATCCGAGTGCAAGCATATTTGCAAGTAAAAATTCTTCTATAGGCATAAAATAATGTTTTAAAGTATAAAACAATTTAATTATTGTTGTTCTGGCTTACAGGAACAATTTTTAAGGTATTCTATCCCCTCCAAACATAGGGAGACCTTATGACTATAAGGGATCTATGGGATTATTGCCTATTCCATTGTAAACCAAGGCAACATGCATAAATATATAAATATCCATAGTAAAATTGTGTGGGGTTTTTGTTCTTTTTGATTTTATCCTTTTTAGACATCTTCAAATTCTCTGTAACATGCATTTCAGTATGCGGTCTAATTTCCATCTGTGTTTCTTCAAAGTGAATTTATACCCAAGTACAGCTCTTGCTGTGTGATGAAATGGCCTGGAACGCTAAGCCAGACCCTTCTCTACCCATATGATGACTTATACTGGTATTTATCACTTTTATGTATTACAGGCATTTCACTCTGGCACTTGCACTCTGTTCTAAATTAGTTTTATCCATATGTTATTAGGATTGTGACTTGTCAGACTTCTACAATTGTTAGAATTAGAAATTATGAGAAGAGAGATAATGTATATTATATCTTTTGAGGCACTTACGTTATTTCTGGCAATGCCCCTTAAAATTTAGACAAGGATTTTATGTGATTAAGGTTGGAAAAGGCCTCTCAAGGTCATCTAGGCCAATCTCTCCTTGTGCTTCTTTTTTATGGTTTTACCTTGTAGCTTGTCTAAGTTATGCAAAAAAATCCAGCAACCATGAGTCCATTATTTAGATCTGGTTCTACTCTTAATGTGGATGGTAGTGCAAGACTCACATGCTAACCCAAATTTTGTGTGTGATTCATTTTTTTCCCCAGCCTTGCAATGAAGATGTATTATGTTAGCATAATAAATGGATGAGAACACAATTTTATAAGAAATTTCCTGCTATTTATTTCTATATTAAGACCATTTCTCTGAAGAAAAGGAGTCTTCAGTTCTTAGATATTTTTCTTGTCAAATTGAATTGAGTGAAACATCACACAGTCAAATGCATACTTACTGTCTTGGTTGAGTCTCCTTTGTGTCCATCCCTCTGGGACGATTATTTCTGCACTCTTAATGCATAGATGAAAAGCTGTCTTGACTAACATCCAAGATAACCTGCTGTGTGCCGTATGAGACCTATATACTAACTTGGTTTATAATGAAGGCAAAACTCATAGGTTTTGACAGACAGAAATTTAAGACTCCTAGGGAGAAAGTACTTAAAGGATTCTGCTATGCTTATACTATACCAATGGGGGGTTGTTTAATTTTTGATTTAGCATAACAATATTTGTAGGGGTTTTTTTGGGGGGTTTGGTTTGATTTGGTTATTTTTGTTAGGTTTGTGCTATTATGGCAATATTTGGGGGTATTTTTAGTAAAAGAAAAAAAAAGTTTCCATAGAACCTTAAACTTGAAAAAATATGCATTATTGTCACACAGTGAAAATAATAATTTCATAAAATGGCCAGTTGAAATCATTCAATTTGCTTCAATAACCTTTAGAAACTGACATTTCGTTATGCAATTTGACTTTTTCTATTTAATTTTGTCACTAAATGAAGTATTTAAATTATTAGGTTTTTTCATGAAGTGACTAGCATTATTGGAGATATACTGTGAAACCTAGTAAGTCTTTTCTTTATTTAACTACCTATAGAATACTTAATACAATAACTAATTAATTTTTAACTTTAGCAGTTGTCTTATGTCAGAACATAATTATTTAAACAGAGAAGAAAATGCGCATATTTTGTATTTATAAGACAGAGTAAAAAGGTGATCATTCTTGCAGCTACGTTTTTTTTTTGCAGTACAATCAAGAGAGAAGAGTCAAAAGAAAGTTATTCAGTACTGTTTACTTATCCCAGAACTAACTATTGCTTAAGATTGATCAAAGTTTTTTAATTAGTTAAGAGAATTCTGTTGGAAAAAACATGTTATATGTGCAAATTGCGTGATTGTAAAATAAGAGAATTATGTAACTGTGGTCACTTTGTAAAAGAAAAAAAAAAGAAAAGAAACAAACACTGTAAATTAAAATCAGGGCTGAAAATTATTTGCTAAAAAGCAGTTCTTGAGCACATTCTACCTTCTACCCATCACAGATTCTTTGTTACAGCACTACATTGGAGGGATTTTATACTGCTATGATATTGAAACTGAAGAACTCACAATTCAAGAAAGCACTTACCTCATCCTGTATCGACATACTATATGGACAACACATTGTTAAGACAAAATATTTAGCTACAGAAAAATAACTTCTGACTTTAGTATGGGACCACTTTAAAATATAATACAAAACTATAAAAAGGAGGCTACAGAGATCTCATGTCTTTCTGTCTGCAAAGGCAGAAAAGTGTGATTTTATGTAAGTAATGTTTGCTCATTATTACAGCAAATTGATTATTTTGATAAGCTGTATGTGGAGTAAGACACCTTAAAGAACTAAACTGCACTATAAGCTACTCAATTTGTGTCTGATTTCTTGTATCTGAATGAAGAATGAAAATATATCTTCCTTTTTAGTGTTCTTTCATGTCAATGAATGACAATAAAATGGAATTTTCCAGTAAAGTAACCTGAGAACTAAATCTTTTATGACTTTATTATCAGTCTATTACATTGGCAATTAACTACCATAGCCAGAGCTCTGTGAAACATATCAAGTATCCATTAAAAAATATGTGATGTGATAGCAATATTCATAATCTGGAATCTAAGAATTTGTTTCAACAAGCTCATCAATGCTATTCATTGCTCTGAAATAAACTATGGCATATGACACTTTGTTTTTACAGGAAAAATAAGGAAAAAACCTACTCATTTTATTCAATTCTTGCTTTTGCTTTGCGATAATATGCATATAAGTACAAATTTAAGATATCCTGGAATTTTTTTTTCCTTTTATTAAAAGTGCCCAAAAATATTGTCATCCTAACACAAACCACAACTCCCAGTATTCATTGTTGTTTCTCACAACTCAGTTGATCTATTGCCTTGACATTTCTTACAATAACTGTTTTTCTGTGCCTAAAGCTTCTCCAAATAATTCTGATTCCAATGTCATATGACGTCAATATACCTTGTTAGAGTGCTTGTGCATATGCAGCCAAAATCAGAGTTCTTCAGCCATAATAAAGCATTCCTTTATCACAAGAGGTCATGAGCTTCTCTTTCATTTATGTGGGCAAAATATTCCTAAGACATGTGAAAAGCTTCTTGGATAACTGGCTCTTATGAAAAGAAATAAAATGAAAATAATACAAATATAGTCCACCCACTATGCAACTAGTAATCACCAATAACCAGGAAGTACAGGAATTCCTGCAATCATGTTCAAATCTATTTGCATTCAAAATCAAATTTATGTTAGCAAAAAGCAAGATCATTCAGGGGTGAAAATTCTCAAGCTGAAGAATGCAGAAAGGCAATTGACAACAGTTTGAATTTTGACACATGAAATATTTTGTTTGTAGAGCCTTTGCTAGTGTGTTATTTTCCCTTTTTTAAATATTTAAATTTAGAACCTTTGCCTTACCAGTATATTATAAATTTAATTGATAATTACAACATGATAGCTAACATGAGATTTTTTTCTTTGCTGCAGATATATATTACAAATGTAATGTTTGTAAACATATGTTTCCTTCTGGAACTAATAGGTCTCAACAGACTGATGGAACTTCTTTCCCTCCTCTCTTAAATGAAAAAAAAAAAAAAAAAAGAAAGGAAAAGTAGGCTTAAGAGACCACACCTCAGTCAGGGTCCATCTTTTTTCTTCATTCGTGATCACCAATTTGATAGTCAGGAGAAAATGGAGAGTTTCCTGCTTTTTGGAAGCACAGGCATAATGGATTATAACATTATTTCTTAATTTAGTGACGTTGTTATGGGTATTTGCCAAAATATTTCACATTTGTGAAATACATTTTGAATTCATATTTTGGTAATTGTAGGGAGGATAAAAAAAGTGGAGTTCTTTTTTCAGTTGATTAATCTTATTTTTTCGTATAGTAAGATTTTTACATTTCCATTTCTATAGTGCAGTTTTTTCAATTCTTTTTCCATTGTATCAAAACCCTCAGATCCTTGATGACTCATAACCACTGGCCCATAATACTAGTAAATTTTACATGAGAAAATTATCTTTGTCCCAATAGTGCAGCACTTAAGAACAAGTTGTATTAGCTGCACTGAAAAAAACAAAAACCAAACAGGTCCCAAGATCCAGTAGTAGAAAATACTTTTCTGAAGGTTTTTTTCTTTGCTACTTTACTTTTGAACTGTTACTTGTGATAAATTATTGTTTCTCCCTATTGAAAAGACATGCTTCACTGCTGCATATTCGTGTTTTTTAAAACAGTTGTTAATTAGTTCATGCAAATAAAACAGATTTAATAGAAGACTTAAAAAAAAAAAAAAAAAAAAAAAGAGAACCAGGAAAGTAAACCCCAAAACATTTGTGATATTTGTGACAATCAACTAGAAGGTATATTCTCCTTAAAACTGATGAGGCCATTCAATTTTGTTACCTGCATATAAATTCTGGTCTCTCTACAAATGCTTTACCTTGGGAGGCAAATAGCAAGAGCAGTTGTTTTGTTGTCTTCTGTTAAGCTAAGTCCACCATGTACATTCAGAGAGCATTTATCAAAGCAATTCATGTACTAAGGTGAGCTATCATGGATTAGCTATTATAAATAGCAGATTATAGATTATAGATGTGTATTTTGACACCAGCTTCTCATGAGTAAAATGTCTCGTTGCTCAAAAACATTTAGTCTGAGAAGGCTCAGCTTCCAGAGCTTTAAGGGTACAAGTTATTCTAGACTAGTGACAAGAAATAAATCTACATTAGTATTGTTGTGACAATAGGGGAAGAGCAGTGGCTCAGTCTGCTATGGGGCATTGTATTGCTAGCAGTGAGCAGGCACACTGTGTTACTACTCTGAAGAAATTAGTGCTAGTGTCTGGACATGGGTGCATATTGGTGTGTGACCTTGTGTCCACCTTGGGTTGCAGGCATTGCTTTTGCACATAACCTCAGTCAAAGTATTGTCACACTCCTTTCACACTCGAATATTACATGTGTTCACTTTTACACAGAATTCATTTTGCACTGAAAGCACCCCTTCCTGTGCACTAAATGTAGGCAGACACAGATGGAGGTCCTTGCTCTTCACCAAGGAGGAAATTGGGTAAAAATTCCAGGAGGCTACCATGGATGAATAAGGACCTACTGAGCCAACTCAGAGTGAAAAAAGTAGCTTTCAGGAGGTAGAAACAGATGCAGGTGATATATATA
>WAAE01017903.1:0-30454 GCA_013400495.1 Nicator chloris | reverse complement strand
AAAAAAAAAAAAAAAGTTTTCAGAAGTGTCTTAAATCAACTGAAGTAGGACTACGTCTTAGTGGGAAGATTCCAACTTCTCAGAAAAAAAGATAGACTTGAAAGAATTGGTAGAATCTACTACAAAGGATTATTCATATAACGCTATTATCAAAGTGAAAGATGTTTTTTAGGAAAACAAATCATGTCGGCTTGTAGGTATAAGTTGAAGGTGGGGTGCTTGCACCAAGACAAAGCTACCATGTCTTTATTTAAAATAGAATGTGATCTCACACACACACCAAGAAATTGTGTAATGAAATTGTTACTGGATAAAGTTTTAGAGCACAACTCTTTAAGAGAGAAGAGAAAAAACCTGTAAGTAATGAATCTGTGTCCAAAAACTAAGGAATCTTTCTCCAAAAAGAATCCTTCATCCTAGCTTAAGATCTGTCTACTTCTGGCCACAGAAAGGGGGCACGGAAAGCTCTCAGACTGCTTCAGCTAAACTATTAAGAGGATGGATTTTTATAACTTATAATTCACACATATTAATATAAAATATTTAATATAGACATTTTCCATATGTATAAAGCATAATAGGGTAGTTGTGGTTGGTGGTCAAGCCTCCTGCTCACAGCCAGGACAGCTTGGGGTCAGACTGCTCATGGCCTTACCCAGATGAGTCTTGAAAATCTCCAGGGACACCAAGACTGCAGTGCCTGTGAGCAGCCTCATTTAAAGCTTGATTATTCTCATGACAGAGAAGTCAGAACCTCTCTTGTTTCAACTTGTGCATTCTTTCTTCACTTCCCTCCTTACACCACTGTGAAGATATCCTCCTACAGAAACTGTCCCTGCTACCCCCCAGCCCCCCACGTTGTTTGTTCTGAACAATCCCAGCTCTCTCACTTTCTCCTCACAGGACAAGTGAATCTAACCCTGACCGTCTCAGTGGCCCCTCCCTGGACTTGCTTCTGTTTATTCTTATCTTTTTCTGTATTGAGAGAGAAAATTATGTCTTGTTTTCAGTAATTAAATGGGAAAAATATCAGCTTTTGTGTAAAAGTTGTCTTATAACTGTATTTTGAGTTGTTTTGTCCCCCAGTTCTTTGGGGGCACGTTGCTTCTCAGTAGAGTCATAAGGCTTCCTGCCAAACTTGGCAGTTTGCCTCATCCCAGGTTTCATGGGAGATCTCAGAATGAAATCTAAAAAAGGACAACACAGAAAGCACCTCACCCTTCTCTCCACTGGAAATCCCACCATGTGCTACTTTCTTTTTTCCTTAGGTAAGGAAATTTTCCTTTAAAGACTATTTGGATCACAATTTTTATTTACTCAAGACTGCAGAAACACATCCTTCTGCAATCCAATCAGCTACTGTGGTTTGCCCTGTGAAAGCCTAAAATGTACCTGGTTTCAAACAAATTTATTTTGATGTGATTGCAGCCCTTTTTTCCCACTTCTTTATGGCAAGTTGTTGATGCAGAGGAGTGGAAACTTGGTTGTCCAGTCTGAATGCTTAAAGCCTGCCAATTGTATGGTATGACAAAAGAAAGTAAAAAAGATGTATTTGTTACCATAGCAACAACAAAACTCTTCCTCTAACTGCATTGAAAAACAACATCTATCCTTTCCTTCTGAACTGTTAAGAAATTATATCTGAAGCATTATCTGTGAGATATTCTACAATGAATTGAAATACATATTGGTTTATTAAACTGAGACCTTTACCCCCAAGAAATCACTGTATTCATGCAAGGATATCACAAAACTCTATTTATCATTGGAACTTTATCAAAATTAAATTGAATTAAAACTGTTTCTTACAGAAAAAGCATGATGAAAATATGAATTGCGATTGTATTCTGCTGTATTTTTTGTCCTTGTTTTGTTCCAGAAATCATAGTATTGGGATGGACAAGTTTTTTGCAAAACTGAATTAGTCACCATTGGTACAGTGTTATTTAGTTTCCCACTGGGGGATGTCAGTTGTCAATGTGACCAAGACATTATTACAGAAAGCACTGCTTTTGAATTTGGTCTTTTATGCTTTTGTCCTCATAGCTGATTTTTTTGCCAGTTTGTACTCTGTGTTTCAAGTTTGCTCCAATATATTGTGGAATATGCTGTGGTGTGGGTAATGATAAAGTGGTGCATCCTTTTAGATAAAATTCTTTTAGCTGCTGTGATTTCAGGGACAGAGTTTGATTGTCCACTCCTTCAAGATGTTCACTTCCAGCCACCTGCTTCAGTACTTCCAGCACATCTGATGACACTCTTAGCAAAAGGTATTTTGAGTTCAGCAGGCTGCTGCATTGCTTTATGGAGTCTTCAAAAGTATTTGATTTTATTTCTGTCTTGCATGTAATTCATGTAATCCAAAGAGTTTTATAGTCAGTCAAACTGAGGTAATATGAGTTGAGCAACTCGCAAAGGAAGGTGTTTGGTGTTTTTGTCCTTCCCAAATCAAATCTTTCTCTTTATTTGTACATTCCCTTGGCAGAGCAATTTTCTCTTGAAGTACAAAGTGACATTTGAATAAAATTGAATCAATTTTGTTAATTTTTTCTAGGAAAATAGTTTTAGAAGTATCAAAATGAAGTTTCTGTTTATTTTTCTTTTCCCCTGTTTTAAATTTCATAATGTGTTTATATGACTTTAGAATATTTTGCATTAAAAGCCATTGAAGCTCCTAATTCCCTTTGGTGCTAAAAAAAACCAAAAATGAAAACTTTCTAGTGTTCTCTTTGAAGACAGAGAATTACTGTGCATGGTGAATACATACTAGAGCCAAGAATAAATAATTTTGAAATATCAGACTTACATTTTAATCATTTTACACTGTGATTGGCCACAGTATTTCACCTTTAAACAGTGTTTGTAATTAAAAATCCTGTCTTTGAACAGAATTTACTCATTATTTTCTTGGACTGATATTTAATTGCCAATGGTATGTTTTTGGATACCGTTTGTGTTCCATTTCAGTAGGCTGACATAATGATATTTACCTCAAATCTACACATTAAGTGTCTACCCTCATTTAAGGAAACTGGCTGTGCTTGAGTGACAGCCTCTGCTAGAGTTTATTTCCCTCCTCCTTACCTGTGGTATGACTTGGGTTATATATCCATGGTCATGTTAGTGAAACCACTCAGCCTGTCTTAAAGTTACACTGAAAAATGGCAAATAAAGGCACTTTTTTCCTTCAGCTGCACTGCTGTAGTTATCTAGGATGCAGGAAAGATGCAGAGTAGATCTGCTGAGCTGCTTATAGCAAGTGAGTGAAAATGCAGTTCAGTGACACAAGTGTAATTTTTAAATAAATGTACCTCTCTGAGGGGAAATCTGTGTTACTGTGTTCCACAAACAAAGGCTAATAAAGGGTGCTGTTTGCTTCTTTCTTCAACTGCTTTTCTCCCCTACTCAGAAACTGTCATACATTTTGAGCAGCTTCTGCTATGTAATTTCATGAGCAGTTTTTACTTTTAGCAGGTTTAAAAAAAACAATATTTATCTATGTTAGCTATAGGAAAAGAAGTAGAAACTTTTCCTCTGCATATTTATTGCCTTGAAATGTGGACCTGTGCTGTGGAATGGAAAATAAGGGTTTAGACAGTAGAGATTAAGCATTTTGTGCACAATGTGGAGGTGACATAATCACTCTTCAGTACACAAGAAAAGAACTTTCAGCAGCTTCTGCTCTCTTTCTTGGATTAAGCTTCTTTTGCATTGTATGACAAACTCCACAGCCTAGATTACTTAAGTTTTTCTCTGTTTTTGTATTAAAACTTTTTCTGTCAGCAGTGATTGTCTGCCCTTCTTTGTTGACCCAAGAGCAAACTGACCCTCAGCCAGATATTCACCTCTCTGACTCTGTGTGCCACATACCATGTCTTCATCATTCAACACATCTTCAAAGCATCAACATTTATCAACATCCTCGAACATTTCCTCTCCTGCTTCTCATAATGTGCCTATTTCCTCTTTTCACTTTCAGACAAACCCTTTAATGTTTTTTCCCTTCTTAAAATCCTTTTCTTGGATTCCCTTAGAGATGTGGCATGTTCAGAAATGTTCTTAATAATATATACTGTTCCCATACCACTATGTTAATTCTGAATCTTATGTATTTTGGGGGGGATTCTTTCAAATTCTCTGGCAAAATAGTTTTGACAGGAGCTAAAATGGTGTAGTCAGAGCTATTTCTGCTCCAATTAATCTTTGCATTAAAAGGTGTTTCACAGAGAGCTGCAGAAGTGAAAATTCATCTTTCTGAAAATTGCCAATTCCCATCATCATTGTAGCTGGCTAAGAAACTGTTTCTAGGACGTATAAAATGAAACTGAAGGAATCTTTTTTCCTGACCTTCAAACAGGCTAGTGTTACTACCTTCCAGTAAAACCGCAGTTGATGTATTTTGTAGAAATAAATTAAAAAATGATGAATTTTGGCAGACTCAAGAACAATCTCAGCAATGGTGAGTGTTATTAGGTTGCATGACATTGAAATTTCTCATCACTTTCATATTTATCCTAACACTGCACTGGTCAACAGACAAGAAAATATATTCTTAGAGACAACATTGACCAAAATAAAGTAGAAGCACAGAAGTTGAATGAGTCAGTTGACCTTGTGTGTCTACGTCCTAATCTTCTGTAATGAATTACCTGTTGCTGCCCTGCTCAGGCCAGCAGTGCAAGTCATCTTATGTGTGGGGTCTCTGAATACTGGAAAAGTTCAGTCAATTTGGAGAAGTAATAATCTCCCCACTATACCATCCAGCCCACCCATTTTTTCCCATGCTGTTCTGTATCATGTAAATAATCCCTCCCAAAATGAAACATCTCCATTTGCTGCTTCCGTTGATTTAAGAGAATGTGGAATATTTTTGCTCTTTGGTGTTTTTGTTTTGATTCTGCTTAAAGAGTTTTTTCTGATGCTTGAAATTGAAATCTTGGTAAGTGAAGTATTCTAATATAAAGTTGCAGTTATTTTTAATATTTATCTAGCAAATCACAGACACTTTTTATTTTGATTAATGCATATTTATGCTGCCCCAAATTGATTTTTCAGAATATTGCCTGGTCATTTATTCAGTACAGCATCTGTCAGAGCTTTGAAAGGTGTCAGGTGAGGGTTCTTGGAACTAACATTCAAGAACGCCTGTTAATGATGTGCCCTTTCCCAGAGACCTTAGCTGTCTGCCTTGCCCTTCAAAATTACATATTAGATCAGTCTTGAAACATGAAGTTTTTGGTCTCTTGTTAAATCCTTTGATACTTGCCACAAGCTTCTGTTATAACTTTGCAAAGACCTATTTTTAGAAATTTATGGTCTCTCTTCATATCATGATTCTTAGTGTGAGAAAATAAACACATTCTACTGAAAGTGTGGGCACGTTATTTGGCTCTTACTTGCTTCCAAAGCATCTAGTAGCCATCTTCCACGAGGCTGTTGTGGAGGGTGTTTTCTTCTCAGGGTTTAATGCTTTCTTTTGCTGAAATAATTCACGTGTCAGGAGGAGAAAAGGAAATTATGCTCCTCTGATCACTCCTATATTTAAATGGCTGCTCAATGTAGTCTTTGCTTGTTTGAGTAAGCATTCATCAATTTTCTGTGTGCTTGCCTGAAGGTACAAGTTCTATGTCTTTAGGAAGGAGCTTTCTTCATACCTCATTTTCTTCAGGTTTGAATATGTAGCTATAAAGCTATATTTTGTCTTTGAAGGAATAAATGAGACCCTGAACTTTTGCGTTTTCCTTCAACAGAAATACATTCTGTGACAAAGTACTCTTAGCAATAATCTGACCATGAAGGTAGTCTGAGATGTACTCAGAGCAGGTGACTCCAATATTCTAAAAATTTAGAGTAACATGAGATTTTAGAAATTAAAGATGCTGGAAACTTGAGGTAGTTGTTATGTAATGTATTTTCTCTGTATGAGTCATATATTCTATCTACAATCTGAAAAAAGGAAGTAAATATAAATGTATAAATGTGACTATAGGAAACTAACAGAATGAGATGGCAGTAAAATATATGCAAATCTGGAATCAAACATAAATAGGGAGAATTAAGCAAATGAGTAGCCTTTCCAAACCAGAGACTCAGGAGCTGATGGTTTGATCTCGGCTGGGTTTGCAGCTATGCCCCAGCAAAGTCTGTTAGAACAGGGCTGACAGCAAATCCTGATGGGGCAAGAGTGCAGCTGTCCTGCTTGGGACCACAGCACCTGTCAGCCATGCACGTCTTCCTGGCTATTCCCAGTATCTCAAACCTTCAGATTTCATGCTGAGAATGCTTTTGTAATGATCAGGTAGAGACAAGAGTAGAGCATTGGTTTTCTGGATAAGGTTTTAAAAGGATGAGTTTTAAAGGATGAGTTAGGGAATGAAAGTGCTGGAGTTGACCATGTTGTACTTACCAACTGGGTACTGCACACTTGGAGCTCTATTGTGCATGGGAAGTTAGTCACAAATGTGTTTAGAGCCTTTGTGCTGTGCCATGATACCTGAGCTTTGAATCACGATGCTCCTGATCAAGGTCTTCTTACTGATTACTTCTGCTCAAGGAGTTTGACTGAGCAAAGCTTAGGAAATCAGTTTTCTTTTGTGGGTTGCTACTGTCAGGAATACAGGTTAGTCACTGTAAAAATATTCCTAAGAATAGACAGTTCATACCCTTGCAGTGCTGGCACTGAGAATTACCAGCGTACTGTAACCTTAAAGCTGTGCAGAGTTTAGAACATTTGCCTGTCTGAGTCCTTGTGCTACAATTACTGCATTGTTAATTCATGGCCTGACATCTGCTACTGTCATCATAACAAACTTGTAAGAAAGCAATATTCAAACCTGAAGTGGTTCAGAGCCTGACTCCTGAGAAAACACAACTGACACTAACTTACAGTCTCAAAATATGCTGGAAATTCCTATTATTTTTACTTGTGTTGCTCCAGTCTGTCCCCTTGAGGCAGTAGGAAGGAAAAGAAATAGGATAGAGAAACTGATATGTGTTGAGGAAATACCTTTATTTCCTAAAAGTATTCTTAAAGCCTCTCTCATCTTTCAGATATTCAGGATAGAATGCAGTGCGTGTGGGGAGATCGGAGTTCTGTTTCACTGATTTATTTTTTCCTTTAATTTTCAGTACGTCAAACTTACTTAATTTTCAGGGTTCCCTTCTTCACCCACCGTAAGAAATCAATCAACACTAATAAGCATAAAGACTTCTGATTTAAGTGTTTCTTTAATTTTTCAGCCAATTATTAAAAAATGCCCATTCATTTCTATTTTCCTGCTTGAGTGATCAGCATTATTTGAATCCTTAATTTGAGTTGTTCTTTCATTTAATTATTGCCATCAGTATAATCCTGGAATCTATATCTCATTTTCCCCTTTTCAAATATGTCTATTATAAGTATTTTAAAAGTATCTTATTTGTCTGAAAGTTTTTCTCAGCTCCTTCAAAGGGCAGAGGAAAATAGAATATATGTGAGTCTTGGGTATTGATGTGAAATAGGTTTCTGGGTCTGTGTTTCTATCACTTCAAGGTCTCATCCTTGAGATGGATGTTGCCTGGGAACTGAGAACCAGGAGAAGGTTCTCCTTTGCTAATAACACAGTCTTTTTATCTCTCATCCTAACCTTCAGGTGTTCTCTGTGTCTGGGGAAGCTGGTCTGAAAATTCGTAATCCTAGTTGTGAGACCAGAGTTAATAAATATTGTAATAGGGATGTTTAAGCAGAAAAGGGAAAGGAGGCCAAGATTTGTTGATATTAACAATGGAGAACAAATACATGAAGTAATGGTTATTAAATTACTTTGACATGATAAGTTACTTCTTAGAAAATATAAATGCAGAAAAGAATTGAATATATCTCTAAGTAGATCTTGCACTAAAGGCCTTCTCTGTACCAAGAACAACCTGCTCCAAATAGAATGAGATTTCAAATGTTGGAAAATGTCATTTTATATAGAATTCTCTAAAGTTTTATATAAGTATATTCCTAAAACCACTTTAACATCTTCTTAAATGGATGGGGGAATGGACTATGTTGTTCAGCATGAGATTGTGACTCAGAAAAATAATACAAAAAGAGGATGGCCATTATGCCTTAGTAGCAGAGCAGGAGAGAAGGGTGGGAGCACTTCTAAGTGAATCTGAAAGATTTGCAAAAAGACAGTTGTGCAAGAATTATGGTCAGAAATCAAAACAAACAGCAAGGCATCTTCCCAACTTACTAGCTGCATTCTGTAAAAATGATTATATTAATTGATGTTCTCTTAGTGTATTGCCAGCTAATTCCTTTCATAACCAGTAGATGTCTCCAGGGTATACAGTGGAATCACTTCCCTTACTGTTTTACTAAATTCACCTCACACATCTGTCTCAAATCCCCTCTGATCTCTAGCCTTATACAACCTGAAGTTCACCTTCAGAGTTCTTTGCAATTCTCAACTTTTTGTTTCAGTGCTGAGATCTTTTAGGTCTTACCCTCTGAAGCTTTTGTACCCATTTTGGATGGAATAGCATTAATTTTCTTTGGAATCCTTGCGTGGATTTGTGCTGAAAACAGCGGTGATAGCACCTAAATGTTTTTGTTATTGATGAGCAGGTCTTACACAAAATGAAGACTTGCTCTGCATCCCCCACTGCCCAGCAGTGAGCAGGCTGGGGCTGCACAAGGAGTGTGGAGGGGACACAGCCAGGACAGCTGAGCCCAACCATCCAAGGGGATATGACAGACCATAATGCGTCGTGCTCAGCAAGGAAACAGTGATGGGGAGAAAATCTGCAGGTACTGCTCTTGCTTAGAGTCTGACTGAACACTGGTCACCTGGTGGTGAGCAGTTTAGTTAGGCTTTGTAATAATTTGTTTTTCTTGGGTTTATTTTGTTTATCTTTGTAGGGGGTGGAAAAGGCATCTACCTTTTTTTTTTCTTGGGGTCATATTAAACTATTCCAACACATGACTTTTCACAGTTTTAGCACTGCAATTCTCTCTCATGCAGCACGGTGGAAAGTAAAGAGGCAGTTGTGTGTGTTCAGCTGCTTACTGAGTTTAAAAAGTCATATTCATTCAATTGTACACATAATTTCCTTCCTTTATTTCTTCACTTTCAGCTCTATGCCCTGCTTCTTCTAGCACTTGGAATGACCTCTAGCTTGCATTAAATTTTGTGTTATTTTATTTGCTTGATTTGTTTGGCTGTTGGACTGGATTAGTCAGGATTCTGCTCACATGGCTCTATAAGGTTTTATGCAGTACTTTGTAATGAATCTGCTGATAATACAGCAGTGTAATTTTCTGAAACTACAGATGAATAATTACCTCTTTTTTAATATGTAGGTCAAAATATGTGAAGTCATTTTTGATTAAGAAGTTGATAATTGCTTAATAATTTTGTTAATATGAGATTTTTTTTATTTCATGTTCTTAAGGTTCATCTATAGACAATTCTCTTTCAAGCTCATAGCTAACATGTGTTAAAATTTGATTAGTCAATTAGCTCTATAGTTTTATTTTTCTATTGAAAAGTTATACAACCAGTGAATGCTACTGAAAATTTTGAATTATGTATTAAAGGAGGTTGGTTGGTGTCACTTAAATTCTTTATATTTTCAAAGTGATTTTTAATTTACTTCAGTATATAGTCTAATATTTTGTTTTGAATTTATTCATGATGACTAGTTTCTTTCCTGATAATACTGATCTAAAATATCCTTAAAAAACGAGGTATAATTTGTCCAATACCAATTTAAATAAAAAGATTAAGGGACTATTTAAATTATGATAAATCGACATCTGAAAATAAATATGACAATTTTCAGAAAGCATTTATTTTCATATTTAACTCCCCTCTGCTTTGGGAAGCCACCTAGGATTCCTATTTCAGTACAACAGTGTGCCTTTCCTCTGGTTTTTTTATATAACTGATAAGAAAGCTCTTATGCCTATTCATAAGACTATTTCTACTCTGAATAGAACATTAAGGTTTTAATTCTGTTAAAAAGCAGTGATTATAAGCAAAATTTCAAATATATCTTAGGATAAAATCTAACTTTAGCAGATGTCTATGTTCTGTTATAACAAAAGATTTCATATGTACAGGTAAGGACATGAGTATAAATAAGTCAAACTGTGGAAAATATTGTATAAGAGAACTTCATTACTATTTGCTAATTGTTTTCATAGATGTTATAGCCTTTTAGATATTATATTGAGAAACATATGTCTCGGCAACTGGCAGGAACTTGTGAAAATATTCTGTACTTTTCTTATCCATGTGTTTAACAATAGTCACATGGAAACCACCACTCCATGAGGTCTGGTAAAAAAGATCAGTGTCATCACCTGCTGTCTCACTTCTGCTTTTATTATGACTGACATGACAGTTCATTATTACTGGTTCCTGCATTATATTTCTGGTTTTTAAAATACTCCATCAAATTTATGTGAATGACAATGGGTTCCCATGGCATTGTCTGGACTGCTTTTAGGTCGCCTACTGTTTTGATGATGTTTGTAGTCTCATGCAAGCATTTAGATTTTAAGCAGTCAATCCATGTTTGAGCACCTGTTGGAAAAGCAGCTCTGCTACATTTACAAAATGCTAAGAAATTGCCAAGAACTCGGTTACATGTTTATAAACACAATAAAGAAGGTTAAGTAGCATCTTACATTTTAATTATGAGACAGCCTCAGAATTGAAATGTAACATGAATTGTTTTCTCGGTTCTGTTTTGACTGATATGGTCCCCTTTCTGCTCGCTTTGGAGAGTGTAAAAATACAGCAACCAGACTGACTTTAGTTTCTTAGCATGCAGAGCTTCAATTTCAGGCCCAAAACCTAGTAAAGCCTTTTTAAACTTATGCACTGACCTTATTTTTTCTGAGCCGTGTACCTGTGTTCTATCAGTAATCTCAAGAAACTTTTACTTCCCCTTTGCCAAATTTGAAGATGAAATAACATGGCAAAGTTCATGAGGGAGATATGGGAAATTAAGTGAATCTTTGATGCATTAACCTGAAAAGACTGAGTGGCCTTTATCAGGACACCTTAAATTCCATTGATTTCAAACAGCTCCGTTCTGTGAGTGACCAGGATTCACAAATACTCTGCCTGATTCTCCGTGGTTTTATCCCCCCGTAACACACAGACTGCCAGAAATGAAGTAGAATTTGCTTTTTATGTCTTCCTTTTTACTCCAGAGATTTGGTCTTGCATTATATAGGAAATACAGAAATAATGTTCAAAATAGAATTGTAAAGCATTTGGTTAAAACAGAGGAAACTAGCTAACTTAATGCCTACAACATATTTATTTCTTCTCTCTTCGTGGGAGGCAACAGCCCCATTCCGGGTCTGAAAAGATTCTGCATTTTTCATAATGTTCATAAATTGTGAAAATAGGCTGGTTATAGTAATGTCTTGTCTGGGCAGTACTTGGCATTGTTTAATGCATTTATTAGGGTTAAGGAAAGAGGGCAGGAGGGTGTACTAGGAAAGAGTAAGTCTCTCTAGTGGTGTTGCAAAAGCATTCCAAAGTCTTTGTAATTTAGTTGTGAGATGTAGTGGAACTGTTAAACCCCAAAGCAAGACCACCTGACGTCCTGAAGGTTCCTGCAGCCACAGACAGCAATTCTCGCAATAAACTGAGTCTTTTCTGACAAGCTCTGTATGACTCCTGGAAGCTCAGAGTGCTACTCAACTCACTTCCTATGAGCAGCTTTCACTGATTGTTCCTTGGTCAGCAGCTGTAAAACAAGCAAAGCTGTAAGGAGAGAAGCTGGTGGGTTGCAGGCACTACTGTACCCTCATGATTCTGTATGGAACCAGTGCCTTAGAAAGGTTGTTTGAAGCTATCATCTTTCCTTATGAATAAAGCATAAAACTATACCCAAGCTTTGCTTTAGTAGTTACATTATTTACTGCTCAGCTTTTGAGCAGTACTGACCAAAGCCTGAGCACTTCCAGTTAATTCGGTGTAGCTGTATAACTTCTGAAATTTCTGCTTTAATAACACCAGCAGGAACTTGAATTGTTTTGAACTGCACTTGTGTTGGCTCTTAGACAGCTGCATTCTGAATTCTCAGAGGGATTTTGATTGAGTAGTTGTCCATGACACTGCTGTATTTGCATTCTAATGTTTTTTTAAGAGAAAGAAATAATTTGAAATGTAAGAGCGGTGTTACATAAGCTTCAGGTATGCTAACACATTTTCAGGATGAAAATTGAACCTGAAGGAAAGTCCTTAATTGGCCCTTCTGTTTACCCAACACTGCTGAAATTAGGCACAATTCAGTCTTTTTTTTTTCTGTTCAGCAAAAAAAGGTCTGTTGTTACATTTTCTTCCTATTTTGCTCATTATAAGCATTGTTTTAGTCCCCTCTACACTATTATGTTATGCTCCTCTAAGTTAATTTAAAGGGACTGACTAGCACTGAACACGTTTTGTTGTGGGCTAATTGGCTGGCCTTGCGTGCACTCTGCTGTTCTTTCTGTCATCCAGAAAACTTTATTTATTTTGAACAGCAGTGTTATGGGTTGCCTTTGTGGCAAAACGCGCACAATTCAGTCACCAAACCAAACCAAACCAAAAAAAAAACAACAACAAAAAAAAAAAAACGGAAGAAAAGCAACACTGAGATGTGGTTACAAGCAGAAGAATTATCTGTATAAGGATAACTTTGGAATAGCTGGCTCAAAATGTGATTTATAACTACAAAAAGTTATGTCTTTATAAGGGGAAGGTTTTAGAAAAACATTAGATTTAAGAAAATATTAAAGGTCTATGATTTATTGGGGTAAATGAGCATATAACAAATGACTGAAAAGAAGATGAGTTTTTCAGTGAATCTTCATGAAAAAGGATTAAATACAAGAAAGTTATTAATAATAAATTAAAATAAAGAAAAGAATAATAGAAACACAGATAAACATAAGTTGCTTATTTATTGTATCATGATAGCTTGGAATTGGTAAGTAACTAGAAACTGTTGGTGTTGGAGAACATGCAGGACAGAGAGCTTGAAAAGAGTCAGCATTGCACCTAGCTGGGGCTTTTAAAGGAGGATAAAGTACATGTAACACATTATCCTGCTGCTGAAGGGGCAAGTGAAAATAAAAAAGTACAAATCCAATAGAAATATATGACAGTCCTAGGGTGACAGTAATATTTCCACTTCACTGAACTGGGGGTGGGGCATTTTGTTTACATCTGGGTACTGGAGTAGTTTGATAAATATAAAAATTGTGATAGTAGGTAAGAAAGGCCAGTGGAATTCCCAAAGGTTTATAGTGTGGGCTTTTACACTGAAGAGTGAGCGCAGTTGTTTTCATTCTCACTGCAGGTGAGACAAGAAGTTGTGGTTTTTATTTTCTAGTTTTAAACATTGGGAATATGATATTAAGGATAACAGAACTATGGAAAAATACTGTCATGGATGCTTTTTGTCAATAGTTTCTCAAAATAACTAGAGGGCAAGTAGGCAGAAGGCTGTCTGAACCCCCTTGATTCTATTTCAGTAAATTTGTCTATGTGCTAGTTGATTAGTTGAATTCTTTTGAAGTCCTGCATTTGGAGCATATTAATAAATAAAAGTAAGTGACACTGCTGTGGGGGTGTGGATGTTGAAAACATCTTACACATTTTACTGTCTTTCCACTTGCCATGTTCAGTCGTTATTATTCTCTTAACTACAATGTTTCAAGCACAAGACCCTCTGCTGTGTAGACAACGCTAATTATAACACCCTTGACTAATGTTTGTGTAAAATGTTGTAATTACATCAATATTGCATCATGCTGATTAAATGTGGTTTCCTATTTAGAGTATCTCACCTTAATTTACTTTTTTCTCTTACTACTTTTTCTCCCTTAAACTCACACTGCTAAACTTTCAGTAGTGCTTATTAAAACGCAATATATTTTTGCATAAGATAATTGGTTTCAGCTCTTCCTGTTTAATAGTGATAGTTTTGGTCACTATTTGAGAATGGACTGCCAGACAAGCTATTTTAAAGGACTTCATATTTTTACTTTTTCATAAAACCATTATACTCTTCCTCTTCTCTGAATTATTTTCTGTGATATGCTATACCACTGACTTCTTAAATGTCATTAAATTGATTTTTTCCCCCAAATTTTACATTTCTCTGGTTTCAATTCACTTTTTTCCTCACTCAGATTTCTAATATTTTTACTCTAATGATCTTTGCTTCCATACACTGTATATTCACAATAAGCAGATGGTACCAGGGGCTAAATATTTCTATGCGGCAACTGCAGGCCCTAATCACACTTATGCTTTTAGATGGCAGTCTTAATATTATGTGGCTATGCACATGGGTGTGAAACAAAGCTTCACTACCTTTTCCAAGGCAGAGAGGCTGCACTGAACTACTGCATTCTTAGGCAGGAATAAGTTATCTTTGAGCTGGACCTGTGGAGACGTTTCTATGAGAGTCCAAGCAGGTGAGCTGCACGTGAGTGAATCTTTCGAAAATTTTTCTTGTAAGAGACGTATTTTAGTGAGGAAAGGCTACAGATACCTAAGTTTGACATGTAAAGATCATTGTACCATGTTTATTTGTTGTTTACTCTCTGTGAACCCATACATGACTTTTGAACAAGTGGAAGTGGCCAAAGGAGGGGCTGTTGGGAACACAAGAATCATGGAATAGCTTGAGTCGGAAGGGCCCTCTTAAAGGTCATCTGGTTCAACCCCTCTGCTGTGGGCAGGGACAACTTCCACTAAATCAAGTTGCTTGTAGCCAGTCTGTATTTCTTTAAGGCTAGATAAATGCAGGATGTTAGATTCACTGTTCCATGAAAGGCTGACAAAGCTGGAAAGCTGCATCATGCTACCAGCACTCATTCCATGAGCACCTCACCTTCATGCCATCACTTGTTTGTGAGAATTTGATGAAGCTTTAGATGATCAGTGGACTTATTAGACATAACCTAACATATTCTCTCACTGCAGCTTATCCTCAGTAATATTTTCTCTCAGTCTTGAAAGGTAAAAATTACTAAAAGCTTCTAAGATATTTTTTCCTTATTATTTAGTGTCCTCATCTGTAACATGGCTGAGGACTGGTTCACAGGGGTCACAAACAATAAGGAAAAAACCTAATAATTTAGTTATTTAGTTTAAAAAATGTATATATTTGGGAATCTGAAGGAATACATTACCTGTCAAAAATGCTTGAAATTGCCTGTTGACAGCAAGTTCCACAACACTGATGGAAACATTATAATGCTTTGTTATTTTAGGATAAGACAGAAAACTTGCTAACTAGGGTTTGTCTACAGGTGCAGGAGGTAAAATTTTTAAAATCAGTTTAATTTAAGAGGGAAAGTTATGCCCTCTTAAACTTGTCAGAGGAGTAGAAATGAACTGTATCTAGAGTATATATACACATGTATATATGTATAAAGTAGTCTTCATTTTCCTGCCAGCCTATTCCACTCTTAAATTGATTTTACTGCAAGAGTCTATTATTCAGCCTACCTGTTTCTTTTCTTCATGAGCTCTCATTAATATATATTGAAAAGGGATAAAGGGAGGTACTCTGGGATATAATATGCAGGATTTTCTTCAAATCCTTTTCCATTAATATTCAAGGAAAATCTGATCTTTTTTACGTAAGAAAAATGTTAAGGTTTTTTTGGACACGATTCCATTTTCTGTTAGACTATTTGTTAAAGGCATTTTTGGTAGAAATGGTGAACACTTGCTTCCTGAAAATGAAACCTTTGTTCCTGGTGATAAAAAATAAAACAGAAATATCAAAGTCCCTGCAGCTCAAGTAGCACTAACCTATTCATGAAACATATTTTAAGTATTACAAAATATTATTAGTATGCTTACCCTTACAAATAAAGATTTAATTATGCAGGCTTTTTAATGAAATTGTAGCATGTTCCTGTAAATTTCCCAGCTGTGGTATTGTATTTTCATATGTTATCACAATGTGGCTACTAAAAAAACCTGTGAATTAATTAACTTCATGTTTTGTTTGTTTGTTTCTTTTGTCTTTCAGAAATGAATTCCTTTATTGCAAGAAATCGTGATTATTTATTGATTCGGAAAGAAAACAGACTGATGTTCTCTTGGGTGTTCTGAACAACATGTAAGTGTATTAAGTTTACTGTAACACCGATTATGTCTGCAATTTAGGCAGTGATTATTATTTGATTTTAGCAAAGAAACCTTTGGTTAGAGATGCTTCTTTATGTATTTTTTTATCATTGAAGCAGCTAAGGTACAGTGGCAGATTGTCTGAGGTAAAACCTTTCAGAAGATATTTTTATCCCCTTTTTTTACTTTGCACATTAATATTCATCGAGTTCTACTAATCATTTGTAAGCTTCGCATAGGAAGGATCATAGCAACACAAGTTAAAATCAATCCTAATTGATAAGAAAAGCTCTAAAAAAAATTCTACAGGGCCTACCTCATCAGCAAAATGACCTGGTGCTAGATAAATGCCTTTATTAGTTAACTTCCCCCCAAAATAGCAGTATTGTGACCTTTTCTGGTAGGAAATGCAAAAACACAATTACACAGTGGCTGACAGAAGTGTAAACTGATTAAAATTTTCAGTTTGGAGGAGTTGCCAAGTAATATTAACGATCTCTCTGACTTAGTGCCCTAGTACAGACAGGGAGGCTAAAAAGGCTGTTTGTTCTTTCCGGGGCAGTGTGTGCGGAGCATTGTCGCTGCTCAGTAGCAGCATTGTTTCTGCTATTGCTAACGGAACAACAGTCTTAACTTTTCTTCTGTTGATGTTTGATTTCTTTGCCATAAGCATTTCCTGCCTGATAAAGGCACAGTTCTTGAGGTCCATGTTGGATCTCTGTTATTCGTTTGACTTTTAAAAGGCTAATTGATTCAGCTTTGTTCTAGGAGTTGTTTTGGTCTTTTCTGTGCATAGACATTTGTGGGGACAATTCATGGGCTCCAGTGCTGGGAGATTGAATATCTGTCATCCCAATAGTCATGCACTCACACAGAAAGAGAATTTTGAGCATCCTAGTTTTCAGTATGATTTCCGCCCCTGTTTTTAGAAACACTCCAGTCCGTGAGTAGAGGAGATGTCACTGGCTGAGGTGATGTGCCGAATCTAGTGACTAGTCAGAACTTAAATGTGAGCCTTGACACACAGCCAGAAAACTTGTCTTTGTTCAGGTGAACTTTCCAACAACTCTAAAAAAGAAATTACTTAATGTAAGATGATATTTTTGCAAATAAATTATCGATTGAAGGAAAGAGTACTTTGAATCTGTTCAACTGTAGGTGGGAATTCTCAAACTGGGATAAAAATGTGATAAAAGCTATGCAATGGAAACTGCAGCATGTCTGTGTTCTCTGCTGAAAGTCTGACAATAAGAAGCTGCAAAATGGGTCCTCTGGACAAAAAAGTTGAAGGTGTGCTGTTAAAATTCTTGTTTTAGCTGAGCAGTTGACACAGTTGTTTGTAACTTCCTGCAGGAGTAGACTGATAGGAAAATAAAATCACTAGACATCCCTTTATCAACATCTAGATTGTTGCTTTTTCTGGTTCATAAATATTTTCGGTGTCATGATCAGAGGATTTAAGATGAAGATTTTCATTGCTAGGGAAAGAAAATAGATTTTTCATCATTGTGTTGGGAAGATGAATTCTTTTATTTATTATGCTCATTAGATTTTGTGATAGAAGCCATCAATTTGAAATAAAAAACTTAAATGCCTTAGTACCATTTTATTGTCCAAACTAAAAGGTTGCAGTTGGCCTAAAATGACTGTGTAGCTATTGGCTGTAGCTGATCAGGAAGCCTCAGCTTTTCATATGTGACGTCCCATCATTTACGTTTTCTGCTCTTACTGCACTTATAATTTTATGATGCCTTTTCTTTCTCTCTGCTTTTTGGAAGACTCCTAGTCCCCATTGTTGTGGAAGGTTAGCAAAGCTGTGCTGCACACAGTACTGTTTATGCACACATCCCCCCCCTCGGTCTAGGAGCTAACAAGACACTGAACACATGTGCTGCAGGTGTTTGATTTCCCTGCAGCTTCCAGCAACCAAAGGTGTTCTGGCAGCCGCGGGGTGGTGCCAGTACTGACGAGAACTGATCTACGTTGTGCAAGAGTTTTTTTTCACATCATAAAATGCAGATTAGCTGAAATTAAATCTGTGTTCTCAGCCTTTCATCCCAACTGGCTCCCTGATAACTTTTAGGAATAGCAGTGCTTTTCCACTAGAAGCTAAATAAGCACAGTTCTCTCATGGAAGCTGTCTGCCACAAAGCCTGGAAGGGAGAAATTGGGCTGTGCTCTTAGCCAGGGTGTTTTAGTGTTAGAAGTAGCTCCTAGGAACCCTGAAGGCCTGGAACATGTGGATGGGGTTGGAGCTCTTTGTGCTTTTAAGTCTGGTCTGGCTCGGGGGGGCTTCACTTCTGGGGTTAAATTAACTCTTACCCTTCAGATCAGCTTATGGAATTTTTGAGTACTTGACAGTAAATTGGGGATCTGTGAACCTGGGGCAGCTCATGATATGTTTCTTTTGGTTTTGTATTGCTTTAATATGTTTCATTTGCTAGAGTTCGTCCTGATTCAGTTTGTTCTGTGTTTTTGGGTTTTTTTTTTTAAATATCATTATTTGATAGAATAGAAATTCTGTTAGAAGTTTTATTGCTGTGTGATTTGGGGAATGAAAAATTAATCATCTGAATAGTCCTGATAACAGTCCAGGTACATAATATTTTAAAGTGGCTTTATGTGGATATTACTCTTCAGCTGAAAACACTGTTTGGGAATGATTGATTTAATTCTTTTCTCTAGTTAGAGACTTGGCTTCTAACTGGAAGAATTTTATACTGTGTAGTTACTTGAGGCACTTATTTTCATTTCAACAGGAAATGGCTCTAAGTAAGAGCAGAGAAATGAGTGACATTGTGTTAGGGGACTGTGTATCTCAAAATACACAGCTTCAGCTTGCATGCAAAAACATCATTTAACTGTGATAATAGAAATTAGATTTCAATCAGTATGCTCTTTGTTATTAATCCATTTTTCTCCTTTCATCTGAAGAGGTCCTAATAACACGTTAGACAAATCATACTCTTTAAAAACTGATTTGGAATAAAAATGCTTTTGAAGCCTTGTAATTTCAGGCATGCATTTTGTAATAATAATATGTTTCCTTGCTGCTAATGTATTGATGCATACTTGTAAATGTGCACAACGTTGTTCTTTTATTTTGCTCCAAGTTTATGGTTAGGAATTAAATCCTTCTTCCTATTTAAGCAAATTTGTGAGGGAACTGTAGGAGGTAGAGTAAGAACACTAAATTTGAAGACCTAATAAAGACCTTAAGTTCTAAGGACTGGTTATTAATTTGAAGGTTTGAAGGCCTGAGGTTAACTTTTTCCTTTGGGGCAGAAGTGGTGTTTCAAATAGTTATAAATCTTTGATGTTTCATCAGTTTCAATTACTATCTGAAGGTGAGGAATCTGTAGTGTGTGCACCCATGCAAACACTTCTGTGTGCATAGCAGAACTCTCATATAGGTTAGGTTGCTATTGGAGTCTCAACCATACATCTTTATGCAGCTACATTCTAGCAGACGTTTTTTGTGATACAGAAAAAGACATATACAAAGGCTTTTGATAGGCTACTGTGATTATCTTTTTGGTTTCTAGGGTCAGCTTGAAGGACAAAAGATGTACTGTCAAAGATGTGAAGTTACTGCTAATTTAGCAACATCTCTTAGTTTCTTCTGCTGCTTTTAGTGTAGCAAATCTTAGCTACTTAATATCCCCTCTTAAAAACAGCCTTTTGAGGAGGGGAGAGGAAATAACTCCCCTCTGTGAATGTGGCTGTAATGCTGTATCTGAGCATACCGCTTCCTGACATTCTCCCTTTGTGCCGCCCCAACAGGGAGTGGTGTGCCCAAAATCCTGTCTTGAGTACCTTAAAGGGGCCTCTCAGTATTACTGTCAGCTGTCTTACAATCTTGCTGATTCTTGTAGGGCTGATTTATCACAAGCCCTTTTCCCGTACAGAGTCTTGCTTTTCAGCATCCTTAAAGCTGTGTGAGTGAAATTGGGTTGGATGAATGGGATCCTCACATGAATTGACAGTCCTTGGATAGGAAAACCCCACACAACCTGCAAAGGGTCTTCTGGATGAATGGGGCCAAGAGCTTGATATACTCCTGTCTCAAAACCCAGCTGCTTTAGGACCTCCTCGTGGACACCTCCAGTGTCCAGTCCCAGGAAGCTCTTTTTCTGGTTAAATCATACAAAGGCCAAGCTATGATAGAAAAATCAGGAAAACACTTCCTCCAAAGTCCCAGTAATAAGGGACACAACCAGGCACATGTTTCTTCAATGTTTTTTTGCTCTGGCCTCCTGTGGCCATCCTCCCCCAGGTGGGGCTTCTGCTCTGGTAGCCACTCTGGGGCTGTACTGGGCTCCAGGGTAGGGGTGGGACATTGTTTCCAGTGTGTCAGTGACTGACAGCTGCACTCGAGACTCCAGAGGGGATGGGCTGGGGGGCAGAGCACCATTCCACCTTCGCTGAACTTGATCTGCCCCCTCCCATGCACACCGTAGTTGCTTTGAGACAGACTTATTTTGTTCAGTCTTTCTCAGACTGCTGAGGTACTGGGCTTATAAAAAATTGGTTTCAAATGTTTCAAGCATTAATGTCTGCAGGAAAGTATAGCTAATATTATGTTATCTGAGCTGCTTCCACTCACCCAGGGCAGAAAGTGAAATAATAAAAAGAAGGCTTTGATTAGAGTACATCAGAACAACATGCAGTTCAATCTAATTGTCATAAACCTTAGTGTATATTGAATGCAGTTGTTTATGTGTTTAAATTACTATTTCTATTAATTAAACATATTTGCTTTGCTTAGATACTTTCAACCTCAGCAACTTAGTACACTGAGTCTTATTTATACCATGTATCACGTGTTAAACATAACCTTATTCCCAAACTCTCTTGACTCATGGGTTTTCAGTTATCGGACTGCTGATCTGGTTGACAGTGAAATTACTACAAAATTGTTTTGTCACCAAAGTCCCTTTGGAACAGAAATAAGATTATATCCTGTACATCATCATTTTATGGTCTTGGCATTTAAAATATTTCTGGTAGATATGACATGATTGATACCAATCAGTTAGCTGCAGCTTCTTAAGTTTTGCCCTAAATGTTGACAAATGCTTCCCACCCCCCCACAACAGTGTCCTTAGAGCTTTGATATATTTACATATAAACAGCTTCTGAAGATGAAAAATTTTAAAAAAATTATTATCCACTGTTATTCTCCATGACTGTCATTTAAAATGCCAGAACAAAAATTCTAGACTTGAATTTACAAATTGGAGTGTTCTTGGTTTTGCAGAAAGACTTGGAGGATAGTTTAGCTCTTAAACACTTTTTGTTATATGGTCCCGTGATCTTTTAGGCCAAAGAAGCATAAGCTCTCAGACGTTACTGAAAAAGAGGAAAATGCTGTGGTTTTGGATAGACTTGTTATGGACCCTTTTTCTGCTAAACAGAGAGAAGTTTCCTTGGTGTGGGTGCTGCTTTGCTAGAGAGTTTTCTCTTGTTTCCAGAGCTGTTCTTTGGCCTGGCTGCTGCAGAGGTGCAGGGCTGCTGTCACACAGCTGGCAGCTTGGCCCTAACACAGGGAGCAGGTGTCCGTGCCCGGCTGTTAGATGAAAGGTTGCAGTTGGGTTTGGAAGCGAGCTGTGTGCCAAGGCCAGGTACGTGATTAAATGATCCTGTTTTGAAGGAAAAATTTGATAGAAGTCTTACAGTACTTTGAACCTGGTATACCAAAGAGGTGTAAGAGAGTTGCACTTCTCCCCAGTTCTGAAAAATGGTGTTTGAAATTCCCTAGTTTTGAGGTATTGATATCAAAACCGCTGCTGGGTGCTTCTTTGTTGCTGCTGCTTTACTGGCATCCTGACAGTCCTTGTCTTTGTTGAAGTTTCATTCTGTTACAATTCTTCTGTTTGATAAATGTTTCAAACTGCTTTATTAAAAGAAAGTCCAGATACTCTAGTGATTCTTACGAAGTATATCCTGCATTTGTTCTTAGTTGAGCAAAGGGGCAGAATTGATATGGTGAAGTTGTATCTGTGGTGTGAGAAATGGATACCAAGAATTACAGCTCTCTTTTTTTATCTCTGGAAACTGCATTATACCTGGAAATAAATTCCAGCTCTACATATACATTTATGTTGTAACCATAGTAAATATTCCTAATATTTTCTCATAAAAAATTAAGGTAAATATATGGTAGTATAGTTTTACACTTGCTGTGCACGCTTGTTTTTCTAGCAGATCTGCTTCCCTCAAAGATAAGTTGTCTGGCTGTGATTTATCTATGTGTCTGTCTAAATAATCTAAATATCGATGTCAAAGAGAATATGTATCACTTCAGTTCTGGTATTCATTGCCAGTTTTGTTAGAGAATTGTCACTTCTGTAAATGGAAATACTTCAAGCATTGGGGAAGAGTAATTAAGTTTGGATAATGCTGTTTGGCTAAAATAAAACTAAACTAATTTCTTCACTAAATTCAATTCCAAATCTATTCAGAGTTGTGGAATATTAATTTACCAATATCCTATCCACCACACACATAGTCACTCACTCGTGTTTGCTACCTAATTCTATTTTGTTCTTTTGGAGGACAGATACAGTCCACAATTAAAAATGTCTGTGTTAATTCATTCTCATTCTTTTGGGTGGTCTGTGTATATTATATATTTTTTAAGGCAACATGCCTTGTGATTTGAGAAAACAATGCTGGTAATTATGGTATGGCTATGACCACATATTCCTACCTGAAGAAGCCATATGCTTTCTTCACATTGACTCCCACTGTAATGAGAATAGTTGGAGAGGAAAAGAAGAGTGAGTGAAAATGCATGTTTATGAGAAATATCAGCTGCTTAACATCATTTGAAATAGAAAAATAAATTCTGGTGAAGAAGTTTTCTCTACCAGGTGATGTAGCTCAAAACACATGTAAATCACCAACAGTTGGCTAATGAATATGAGTACGATTGATAAATAAAGCACATATTTCTCTAGCTCATCTTCTTGCACTTGTCTCCAGAAATACAAAGTGTAAATGCACAGAGAAAGGCAAAGGTGCATTAAAATAGGAAACACTTGAAATGTCACAAGGTGATCAGCACAAAAGAATTCAATGCTATGAATTGTTTTATTAAGCAGACATTTTATTGAACAGTCACTCCAGGTCTGTTGCTGTCACCTACATAAGCTTAGATCACATTAAACTCTGCATTGTTTTCAGCTTGATATGCTACAGATCTTAAGCCATGGGGGGACCTGTGGCTGGAGTAATGTGTGAATGCTACCAGGCAATGTGAAAAATACAGTTACTGTCACCCTAACCACATCTGTGGTGAATCAGAGCAGCAGTGTAGCTTTATATGTCCCTGCTGCTACACACCATGAACCTGAAAATGGATCACTCCTGCTCTGTAGAACACAGTCAAAATGTCTCCACAACAGAATGAGAGACCTTCCACAAGCTGTCCCAAGGCTCTGAGGGTATAATTCTTGGAAAGCTCCTTGGCTGAGCCCAGAGCAGTAAACATTGGTAGCACTTTCTGTAAGTGTCTGCAGCAGCCCTTTTCAATCAGCCTGTGAGTTTTGAGTGAGTCAATAATAATGCAAGGGCATTTACATATTAGGACACAGTTGGTAGGAATACTCTTTTGGGTATGGAGAGCTGCATTAAGTGAAAGAGCTGACCAAAACTATTATTGTAACAGTTCTGGAGATACACAGTGGGCTGTTCTACTGTCCTGACCTGAGTTATGGGAGGCAGACATCTGAATGCAGTAATAATTGTAGAGGATAGCTATTAGATATTCTTATAGCCCTCTCCTGTTTTTTCTCAGCTTGAGACAACTGTGTTTCTGTGAGTTTTAGGTGGTTTGATTTGAAAAAAAAAAGGTCAAAAATTTAAAGTAACTTCAGAAAAGTGGGTGTCAAAGAAATCCATTTGAGGATGTTGTGATTTTTCCTGAGGGAATAGTTCTTTTTCAGAGTACTATGAGACAAAGCTATCACTTACCAAAAGATGGGATTTTACGCAAGCTGCATACTCCCAGCATCTCTTTCAGAAAGTACTTAGATGATTTTCTATTTCAAATGTTGTTAACTTGGATAAATGCTCATGTTTCATGCTCCAATTACTGTACATATTTTTAATGCTAATATCTTAGTAAAACAATTGGTAAAAATAGTGGTGTAAAAATGGTGAATACCTAATTTATATTTCCTATATGAAAAATAGAAAATATAAAAGAAAATACCTTTTGTTTCCCTTTCACTGTATTAGTCCATTTTGAGCCACTTTTCAAACTTCCATGGAAGCCTTTGGCCAGAGACATGGAAAAGAGACCAGAAATATGAGCAGCAATAGTGTTTTCACTAATGGAAAGTAACCTTTGTAACCTTTTGTTCTGTTTGGATGGAACAATTGATGTTTACATCTATGCTATACTTTCTCTCTTTAGAAAACAAAACCCAACAACGTATTCCTGAAAAATATTTAAGCTTTATGGAGCAGACATGCTTTATGGAGTGTTAGTTCTGTGTCTTTACTGGCAGTTATTCCTGGGTTGTTTAATACTTCCCAGAAGATAATTATTTGTTAATTATCAGATGCTTGATATTGTCCAAAGAAGGCATTATGCTTCTTGCCATGATGGCATGATAGGATTTAGCTTTTGCTGTGTTTTGTTCTGTGCATTCTTTTGTTGCTAAAACACAGACAGCGATTACTTCACATAGAATAAAACCCCAGAAAATACCTTTGAAAGCATTCATATGTTCTCTCTGAACATGTAATAGGCTACATGTGCTTATCCATAAATTACCAGATTCAGTATTTGTTGAATGTAAATGTGGCTCGTTGGGCTTGTTGCAGCTGGACTTTTCCAATCTAAATGGTTTTATGATTGTGCAGCTCACAGTTGACAATTCTGGTAGAGTTGGGTGCTGGTTTAAGGCAAGGAAGGACTGCAGATGGAACTCCCTGATTTTGTATTGGGGATGCCATCCCCCAAATGTTTTGACTTCTGCTGGCAGAAAACTGCCCCAAGCATTTGCTTGTATACAGCATAGGAAGAGAGATGCATCATCACTGTGTATAATACTCCTTTATTAAAGGAAGTCTTCATTCCAACCTAAATACACTTCATCAAGGTAACTTAGTGAACTGAGACATGGATTTATTTTTTTTAGATTAAAAAAAAAAATAAAAAAGTAGTATATATATATATAAAGTCAAAGTTGAAGGAAGAGGCTACAAACCCAGAGAAGTCTGCCACATGTACAGGAAGGTTCAAAGAAACCTGATAAATGGGATGGTAGAAGAAATTAAATATATTTAAGGGGAAGAATTGCTATCTGTCAATGGATTGACAAATTGGGAAATTCATGGATAAAATCCTACAGGAATAATAGGATCATTATATGCACTAATAGATTAGACTGTCCCATCTCTTGAATTTTTGGATCAGGGTGTGTGCAGAGGGCCTTCACAAAAAAATAAACTTATGGAAATAAAGTTTACAGAAGATTGCAGAAAAAATTTCAAATGAAAGCTCGAAGAATACAGCAAGAAAGGATATAGTGACAAAGACCTATTGTGAAACATGCTATATGGCTCTGAAGAAGTAGTGTACGACAAATGCCTTACAGTTTTTCCTTGTGTTTTGTTTTTACCAAGAGGGATAATACTACTTTTGAAATGAAAAATTGAAGGAAGAGCTGACAGTAGAGCTTCTTCCCTGGTAAGACTTGCTGACCTCTAGAGCCTTACCCTTAGGAGAACTTTTGATTCTCAGACAGAGGCTTTGGAAGAGGAGCCTGATTTTTCACAGGGCAGTTGTAAGTCTTGTTTGCTGCTGTAGGGAATAAGCCATAAAATTTAATTTGTCCCTCTTGAGAACTTTTCTCCTGTGCTGCATAGTGTGTAGCTTCTGAGCTCATAAGAACAGTTATTTTACTGAATACAAACATTCTAGCAAACTTCACTTATGCTACTTTTTAGGTCAAGGAGAGTAAAATGAAAAGGGGTAATGTCAGTAGAAGCCTCGCTGAAAGATCACAGAGATTAAGGCAATACCAGACAAATAAAAACCAGATACTACGTACAAATCGGAGTTGTTTCATGGTAAAATTAAGCAGAATAAATAAGTAGAGAACAGTTTCAACATTGTATGGTTTTTTGAGTGGCTGGCAGATTTGTGGGAGAAAGATTCTTCCCAGTTCCCCTGGTGAACTTTGTACATGCAATGCTTTGCACTCAAAGGTTTTGAGGAAAAAAAATGTTAAGTAACTTCTCATTTGTTATTACTTTGTCCTTTTGAATGCTTACAGTGACAGGCACAATTCCTTTTAAAGTGGACTTGAAACACACAGGAAGTGTAGTATCAGCATTAATACCTAAGATTTAGGATTTTTTCTAATATATTTTAATCTCTGGGAACAGTCAGCTAGATTTTCTGAAACCATTTTGCATTGCTGATACATTCCAAGTGATTTATCCTGATGCATTTGCCAGATGAATTACTTGCTTTAATGTTGATTATGCTACCAAGACTAATCTGATAGAGAGGACAGTATTTAATGGTTAGAACAATACTGAGAGTGACTGTTTGTTCGTTCTATCATTGATAAACTGTCTGGACATGAAATATTTCTTTTCCTTGTTTGGTACTTCTGCACAAGTGTTAATCTGTTGCAGGTAAATTGCAAGGGAACCTTCAAAATTACATCAAAATTTGCTGTAGAAACTAAGTGAAAACAATAATACTACTTTTCCACTGATAGGATAAACAGTCCAGTGCTTATATATACCTCGTGATTTCAAAAATAATTCCTGAAGGAACCAAAACCTGGTGACTACTGGCTTATTGCAGTGAAACTGGTAAAGCTCAGAATAGTTCTGGTAATAACAAACTGGTTCTGCTAATAACCAGCTGTACTTACATTGTAGAGATCTAAAGCAGCCCCATACTATCAGAATATACTACTAGAAAATCACCTCCACCCCAGCCAAACCCAGCATAACTTACTATACATAACAGTAACTGCCTAACAGATTTTGTGAATAATCAACTTATTATCTTTGCATGTACTCAGTATGGTTTGCAGTGTACCAATAAAGCTGCACCACCCTTACATCACCTTTACAAGGTGAAAAATTGTCTGACATTCTGGTAATGTAGCCTGCATAGGTTCTTGTGAAACAAGAAAAAGAAAGGGATGTACACTTCTTTAAACAGAGAGAGAAACCTAGATGCACCAAAAAGTAGCAATCAGAATAATGGTAGGTGGTAAGACACAGGAACAGGTAAACTATGATGTACATTTTTATAATTCTTTTATTTCTTAATTTAGCTTTTTATGTAAAGCTTTGAGATATTTACACTTAATTTCAGAAGACATTTTCATTTTCTCTTTGAAATGTTCATGTTTTGCTAACGCAATGAAAAAAGAAATCATGATGTTTGCAAATGAATAATTCTACTTTACTTAAATTTCTTCAGTGGTGCAGAAAGTTGTCAAATACAAACCCATCAAGATTATTATGCTGAAAAAACAGCATTCAACAGTTATATCATCTAAAAGATCTAAAGATCTTTTTCGAAATGTCTGAATGTATTTTGTGTATGTTCAAAAACCAAGTTTCCAATATGCCAGATTTATTTGAGGAATACAAAGTTCTTGATCTTTGTACTATTTGAATTAGCCATCACTTTAAAATCCCAGATACCAGAAGTATTATCAGTTTTAGATGGCAGGAATCAACTAAGTTGATAAGCTGAAGTCAGCTCCACTCTGAAGGAAGTGATGCATCATTAACTGATAGCTCAGATGCAAACAATCAGAATAAAGGTACACTCCTAGCCTGTGAGCTAGAAAAACACTTTCTCAGCTCGCCAGTGAATTCTGTTAGTGGGTTTGTGATGTTTGTTACACAAGTCCCTTACTTCCCTCAGCTTTAAAAATGAATGTTATACTTACTGATTATTTATTAGATACTTAGAAGTGAATTGTAGAGAAAAATGAAAATTTGATAAGTATGTCTCAAGGAATTGTTGTACTTTGTTCCTCTTTGGCAAAAAGTTCAGAAAAACAAACCAGTTATGAATATAAATAAGGCTTTTCAATTGTTTCTTATATATTTTAAGAGACTTTAAATTCAGCAAATCATTATTTTTCAGTAAGACTTCATTTCTGCAGAATATTTCCAAGCAGCTATAAATTAAACCATCAGTTTATTCTACTGCTAATATTTTAAATGAGAGAACACAGCTCCTTTTTTTGTGGTTTTTTTTTTCCTCCTTATTATACTTATCTGATTGCATAGTACAGGTTATGATCAATCATGATTCAAATATAAGTTTAGGTTGTTTTCCCAATTCTTTTGCCTTCAGTCTGACAGCTGCTCCCTTGACATCTCCCCAGACTAGTCAGACCTTAGAAGTAAATAATGACAGGCAAACTAAGAACTGTCTCTCATGCTGACAGTCATTTTTCATTCCTGAAAGATACTGTCAGTTTCTTGGATGACTGCTTGAGCTTCTTGGACTGCAACCACATTTGTTTTATTTTTGAGAAGTTCAAGAGATAGCAGTGTGAAATGAGTGACCCTTTTCATCCTTTATCTTGAAAAAAATAGTGGAAATGACCAGGTTGCTCCACTTCAACAGAAACTTAACATTTTCTCTTCCTTTCTTTAGACATAATGAAAGCAAATGGATTTTTATTCCCTTAAAAGTGTTTTGAGTAAGTTAATGCACAGATTTTTTCCGGTAGTCAAAATGGGCAAACGTCACGAAAAGTATTTATTTTTGCACATGCAGTTTGCTGGTGTGTTTCACTGGTATTTCTGATCCCTTCAAATAAGTGCTGTTGTGAAAAATTAGAAACAAAGGAGGAACAAGTTTGCTTTAACAAAGTAGCCACGGGATGTTAATGAATAATTCCTGCATTGAAGATAGAATTCTTTCTGCTCTTATTATTTCAATGAGGATGCAGTGCCATAAGACCTATGGAGTCAGTCTTGTGTACATTAATGGAAACCCACAAATACCAGGAATAGAAAATACTGACTGACCCATGAGATAAAAGTTGTTCAACAGATCTGTAAGGAAAATAGATAAATCACTGAAAAGTATCCTTTTTCTTTTCCAGAAAAGAAAAACAGGCAGTGTGCTCTTTTCGAGTGAAAATGGAATGAATGAAGTGTTCAGTAGCATTCTCCACGGAGGGGCTGGAAATTTAAATATAAATAACACATTTTCATGATGACAGTGCATCCAAAAAATCCTTTGAATTTAGGCCAAACAGCCCTAGAGAAAATGAGAAATTCCTAATGCTTCCTGCCAAAGAAAAATAAATATGATTCCAAATTGAAACCCGTGAAGACAGTTGCATATCTGTGGTTATGTTATACAGTGGAAATGTTGTTTAATTACATGAAAATCAGTTGTAGGTCGTGGGTTTTAACTCTCAGGACAAACAGAAGATAGGGTAACTGTTGATCTTCTAGCCTCACTTTGTGATATTTTGCTTTTACTCTTCAACCAAATACACAGGAAATCCACATTTTAGATTTATCAAACAAAAAAAAAGGCAAATTGCATTAAATTTCATTCAACAAAAATGCATAGAAATTACAGTGGCAATACAGTTTGTGTGCTTGCATCTTTTGTTGCTTTCTGAAATCTTTCTTTTGGTACATTGGGCTTTATATTTTATCTCTTTGCAGATGTAAAGGATGTATAGGTACAGGTATTTAATGCAGAGAAGATATTCAGAGTTCTGAATTATTCCTTGTTAAATAGTAAGCTAATTTGTATGTGTTCTCGTCCCTACATGGAAATCCTTGATAATAAGTCTGGGTTTTTTTTCCTCAACGGAATACATCCAAAATGTCGCTTAAAAATCTCACATCAAAGAAATAAATGGGCCATGCTAGTAATGGATGTTAAAGTGAATGGAGAAATACCATTAAGAAGGAAATACCATTATATTTGCTGCATAGCTGGCCTGAGTAATCTATATAATTATAGAAATTACAGAAATCAGGTATTCAGTAAGGGATTAGGCATGTAGAGTTAATAATGAGAATATCTGCAATGGCATTAGTGAAGAGCATATCTGTAAGGATTATAGTATTTATTATTACGGGACATACATTCAACACATTCTTGGTATTAGAGATAAACGTGCTTCTTTGGCTGAAGTATAATTATAAAAGTCTCATTTCACTATTCTATTAGGGTTAAAATAATGGAGCAACTCAGATTTAACATGGCACTTTGAAAATGAGGGATTTTTTTTTTCAGTTACAGATATACTGTAATGCTGAAGGCAACAGAAATAGAATGGGGGAAATTCCAA
>WAAE01017892.1:0-32945 GCA_013400495.1 Nicator chloris | reverse complement strand
CACTTATATTGATAAATGAGTAACATTAACTTTTAATTACAAATTTACTGATGTCATATGAAATGTTCAATGAAAAATTGCAACACAACATTTATCTTGGAACTGGGCCAAAGCATGGAGACTGACACTATTCCACTTCACATGACAAGGAAGGCACTGGAGAGCTTCTGCTTACCAGGCTGACTTTAATGGAGGTCCAACACTTGCACTGAGGTTGTTTCACAGTCACCTTTGTAACTCTTGGGAGTAGCCAGACAGAAGTGAGTGGTAGAGTAGCAAGGGGTTTTTTTGTGGATCAAGCCTCAGTATCTGTGTGACACAGATGTCTCTTAGTTTTGTGACTCTCAGGAAACAGACTGTCCCATTCTACTGCTCTGAGCCAAGGACAACTCCAGCAGCAAGGCCAAACACATAGATGTTTGTGAAAATTTAGTAGTTACCTGATGGGAGAAACTGGAGGCCACTCCAGACAGACATTTCACAAGCTTACCAAACAATCCTGACACACATTTGTAACCAACCTGTAACACGGTGGATAATGAAATCCTGGCAGAGATGATGCCCGTGTTCCATGATATGCCAATCTGGATGCTGGTTTGGCAATGTTGACAGACTCCAAATGGGTTGGGCAACAACTGCATTAGTTCATTTCCATGAGGTAAACCTCTGCTGATCCTAGTTTTCCACTTAACACAACACCAAATTAACCTGGAGTGTAACTAGTCTCTTCCAACACAAAGACTGAGGTTAAATGAATAACAACTGTTAAGCTGAAAACACACCAAAACAAGCACTGCCATTGCAAAACTGAGTATTTATGCTGATGAAACTTTACTGAAGTATTTTTCCTACAATCTCTACAATTTTCCTGGTGTCTCTCTTTTCTAAATTTCAAGAAACCTGTGAGGGAACATATATTTCAATACTTCCAATCCTCACTGAGAAGTTGGAAATGATTGTGCTTTTGCATAAAACTGTGTTCTAATCAGCTTTGGCTTTGCTAGATCAGAGTTTTTCATATCTGATCATTCTCAATTAATGATTCCTCTTACCCTTTCAAATTCTAGCCATTCAGAATTTTGGCTTTGGTGAATTCTCACTAAATGAATATTCTCCATAGCTTTCCCTGGTAATTTCAACCTTTGATTAGAGTAAGTGCAATCTTTCCTTGGTGTCCCCAGATCTCACTAGAGAGATCCCTGCCTATCACTGCTGCTGTGCACTTGGAGCTGTATCCATGGATAGAAGTGACTGACATTTTATTCTACAAAATAAAGAGATTTTTCTAAAGGCATGGCAACACCTCGAATTTTTTGTCTCCTGGGAGCAATTTTATATTCTAGCATGAATGCACTTACTGTTTTTTGCAGCCTAATTGCCACCCTTGACTTTGCTTTTATCGTCAACTGGTAGCACTCTCCCCTTTGCAATTTTCCTACCTGCCACCTCCTTTAGCTGCTTTCTTCTTCTTTGTGTCTATGTTTGGCTGCACGAAGCTTCCCTCTCACATTGAACGCTGTGAGCAATGTGCTGGCCTGCCACCTTAGCCATACCTTTGATGCTCACTGCATCAGAAACAATAAAGCCCAGCTCCGTCAGCTTCCAAACGCGAATGAACACCAGCACTGCAAATAATCCGTGGTACAAACCAAAAAATCTTGTAATAATTGCAAGTGTTTTACTTGAAAACAAATGGGGGGGAAATGCTGCAATACTACGTATCTTTAATTCTAAAATGCGTAGGAAAAGGCTTTTCATCATTTTTGTTTCCTATTACAAAAAGTCCTGCACATTCCTTCTGTCCTTTAGAATGTGTATTACTGTGACTGCCTCTCTACAGGGGCTGACCACATGGAATCCCCTTCAAAGCCTATCAGTGGACATTCCTGAACATACAGACCAACTCAAGAGTGCCTTTTAATTGTGCTTGGTGGAACACAGAAAGGATGTAAGCTCATGCAGAAAGTTAAAAACAGCCGTAAATTGGCTGAATTTCCGCTGAATCCTAGCTCCACAGAGAGCCACGATGTATTTGCTACCAGAACTCTGCCAGGAGCAATCAAAGAGACAAGATCCTGGATGCCTAAGCAGACCTGTTTTTTACCCAGCAGTACAAGAGCATTAACTTGCTTTGGAATCTGCATCTATGTAACTTTCTACAATGTCTTGGTTCAAAGGATGGAAGCAAATCTTCGTGTTTTCCTTGTTTGCTTTGTTTTTGTGCTTGCTAGGTATCTTGCTGGGGGGGGGGGGGGGNGGGGGGGGGGGGGGGGGGGGGGTTGATGAGGTTATTTTATCTTTGGGGCATATCCTTTAGAAATTTTACTTTCGTAGCATCAACTAGTAAACCAAACTTTATGCAGTTATCTCTCAGATTACAGAAAAAATAAAACAGATATAACTGAAGGCTTAGGCAAAGCAAACTCATGCAAGCTACATCAAGAAATACAGCTGTAATTCAACATATATGTACAACAAAAGAAGCCTTAGGAAATTAATAATTAATATTTGAGAAGCTACAAGCTTTCTATTGCAAAGTCACTGAAAAAACTGTGTTTAGCTCCACATGAATGTATCCATAAAGAAAACCTATAAAATCACGAATTAATTAAGAAAATTAAATATATTAACTATAGTGTAAAATAGGCATCTTTCTAGAAGGCAGAAACAATAGGAAACTATCTGGCATGACATTTCAGGATTAGAAATCTTGATTTTTAAATATAATGTAGCTTATGGGTAAATAAATAGCACGTAATTGTTCCATTATCTATGATACTATGTATATCAATACCCCAGGTTACATATAGACCTGCTGTGTGTATATATATCCATGGTGCATTAATAGCGATATATTAATAGCAATAATTATTAATACATATCTATGTTATAGAAAATAAGGCATACAATTGTTTATTTGGGCAGAAGAAATTTTATCCTAAACACATGAAGTCTGCCAAAAATGTATGACTACAAAGACATTGTTAAACAGAGAAACATAAAGGACCCTGAAAGATGGTCACCATCAATCCCATATTTATCCAGTTTCCTTCTGTATTTAACACAGTCTGCACATGTTGCCAGAGTATTTCTATCTGCATCAACATCTGCTGATAGGACTTATTATTTTATTTCCAATTCAAGGACTCTAAGGGAAGAACTATTAGAACACTTCAAGTCTAAATTCCCAACTATTACGGCCAGATTCACACTTTCTCTTCAGTAGCTTCATTTCCAAAGCAACATCACTGAAATTCCTTTAATTCGAAAGGAACAAAATGGTTCAAGAATAAACAAAAGCGTCTGTTTCATCCTTTAGCCACGAAAGCAGCAAGACATTCTTAAAGCAGTAGGAAGTGCTCAAGTTGTTGCTATCTATACAATATCATGAAAGTTGATTTTGGTTTGCTTGTTTTTCCTTACTGTTTCCAGACAGAGGTCTTAAGTTAGGAATAAGAGGAGATACAAAGCACTTGAAACCAAATTCACAATCAGTAGTATAAAACAAATCAGGGAGTGGTAATAAATGTCAGAGCTGCAGCAGCAAAGGCGAGTCACTGCTTTTTCTCATACTTTAAGTGAAATACCTAGCTGTTATCTTTGTGCCTGCAGAGCCTCCCTATTGTAGATTCAATAATACAAGAGGCTTCTTATCAGCAGCCCGGGTGACTGATTGGAGCTGTGATATGTTTAGACAATGCACTGTATTTAACTGAATTTACAGATGCCCCAACTCAGACTGGAGTAGTAAACGCCAGAGACTAATAGGAAATTAAACGTGTACAATGGACTAACTCCATTTGCTCTCACACACTGTAATGTGTTTAGTTAACTTACTCATAGTCACACTTTATCTTTTTCTCCATGGATTCTCCAGGATATGTTTCAAATTGGTCAAAGATTAAATCTTCTTTTCATTTTTTCCCACTATTTTATTGCTGCTTTCCCTTATTATTTGCCACTCTTTCTCTTGTGCAGATAAGCTAAACAAGATGACCCCAGGTATACTCTGCCAACCCAATTATCAGCTAGTCAGGAAGTAAACCAAGGGTACAGAAGACTCCATAATACTAATATTAATATAACATGAGAGGAACAAAATCAGCTGTTTATCTGAATGAAACTGTTTATTTAGCTCATTTGAAATTTAAATACGAATTTATGGTGAACGCATGCAGGAACCCAGTTTGTGGAGGTCACTAAAGACATGGCTTAAACTAACAGTTACTCAGTATTTTCATTAACAAAAACAGTATAAAATAAGTATACTCTGAATAAACCATTTGGAGAAGGAGAGGCTTTATGCAACTTCTGAACTTTCTTCCCTGGAACAGAGAGGAGTAATTGCTTTTTAAATAAATTCCAGGACTGATCCATTTATATATTTGAGTCTTTTGAAAGGATTTCCAGAACTAAGTTCTTCATTAATATATCAACCAGATTGTGGCTGTATTGAACTTATTAAATCTACAGAATTTTTACTAATATGGAAAAAAGAAAAAAAACTGAAAACAGAACACATTCTCACAGCTACAATTACCTCCATTGCATTTATTATATTCGTTCTGAAATAAAAAATTCAATTAAAGCTCATATTAAAAAAAAAAGGTCTGAGACAGAAAAAGACCTTCAAAAGGTTCCCAGATACGTAACACAAGAAGACAGAAAAGCACTGACTTTTTTTTTTTTTTTCCAAGCTCCTATCTGACCTCAATACTTTTTGGGCCAAATCCTACAGTCAAGTGGGCTGATAGATTTGGCATTTGTAGAAGAAAGGACCAGAATTAAGACTAGTTAGATAAACCAGCAGAATAGGCCTTATCAACTTGACAGACAATTAAAGGATATTTGGAAAAAATATTCCCCCACTCTCCAAATATTAACTGCATAAGGATGTTAATTACTTGTATGCTTTGTGTTGAAAAACAGTTATTCAATCTCTGATGGAAACAACATATCAGAATGACAGATTTTTAACCCAATCAAACAAGGGAAATCCCAAGTTTCTAATTTAGAAGGTGTCACTAGAAAAATATATTTCTAAGTTATTTTTGTTTTTGACTGGATGTTATAAAAAAAGGTGTATGATATTACCATTAGGCTTTACTTAATTTTTGCCTACGTTGTTGAGATCTTTATCTATCTCCATTCCTCTCCATTATCTATATCCATTATCCACATGGAAATTAATTAGGAAAATGGTAGTTTTCTAACAGGTTTCTCCTGATACAATATTTGCCACAGTAAAGATCTGAGTTTTTAAAAAATTAATTCTTACTCATTTTTTTTTTCCCACTGGAAACTAGTTTCTTGAATTCTTCGCTAACGCCTCACTAAACAAAGGCTAATAATAAGTATCTGGTAAAGTGAGCTTCATGGAACTTTTTTTTTTCCCCCCAGCTAGTAGACAGAACTACAAATGTTACTTTTCCTAATCAAGTCTGATGGATATTGGAAGCAAAAGACATGGATAAATCTTTGACCAATCTTTAATTAGTATCACCAATGAAATATTTATTCTTTTACTATGAACCTAGAAACCCAGGGAAGCGGTGTTTGCATCTTTTATCAATTTAAATAATAGCTTGCTTTATTGCTTTTGTCTTAAGAACAGACAGGCTGAAGAATTATTTGTACCCACAACCAATTTCTGTCTGCCATGGTCTGTACAGTTAAGGTGAATATTTAATAACGCCATTTAGATCATGGAGAACTCCTGAATGTGTAATCCACAATAAATTGTGACAGATGTGTGCAAATGTGTTTGTGTCAACTCTACAAACCAGTAAGAAAAGGAGTAGTAAAGAAGTTAAGAGTTTCTCCAATTTTCCAGCTACAAAACAACCGGCGTTCTATATGTAGAACTGAGTCACTTGAGGCATTGAATCCTGTCCCTTTTAATGGCAAGAAACCATAAATACCTGGCTGAAGGAACCAAGCAGGTTTCCCAATACTATATAAAATAAGGCCTAGTGCCATGAGGAGAGAGCAGGCGTTCCGACCTGTGTGTGCACGTGTACAGACAGAGCTCAGCACACAATGGTGCCACCACCAGTCACGGTGTACACGGAGCCACACACACTGGGAGGAAGACTCTGTAAATGGATATAAGCAATACACCTCGAGCTGTAAACAGAACATCAAAATACATGAAGAAAAGCAAAGGCAGAAGAGCTAATTATACCATAGCACCATATTGCTACCAGGCTATCGTGGCCACATCCTCCTACTACTGTTTCTGCTTTTTGCAACAAGAGGGAATTCCTGGTGACTGCTGTCAAAAGTGACATCAACACAGAAGAATGGAGAGCCTGAATGAATGTAAGGACACACTCTGGCAAAACCAACAGAAATATCACAAATGCAAAGCAGATGAATGGACTCTTGAGAGGCCATAAATAATTGCAATACTCTTGAATGATTTTCTCCCAACTCATTAGTTGTTACTGTACTTTCCACAAACCTATCATATGTTGTGAAACATTAGTGTCTTTGCCTTCACTTTCATTACACTACTTAGTCTAAGTAGATACAAGGAGTTTATCAGGAGGGAGTTATCTGTGTTTGTTGTGAGCGCTGGAGTTTTAAGAGAGGACTGTATTGATAGCAGCATGGTTTGTATTTGTACTTATCTGACTGCAGCCTAATGGAGTTCAGAATTCCAACAGAAAAGCTACTAAAAACCACCCAAAAAAGTAAGAGGGGAAACGACTGGATATGTGAAGGGGATACACAACTAGATTGAAGTCATCTTTCGCAAAGCTGAAATGAAAAGATAGTCTTGTTGGGAATATCTTTCAGGATGTTATGGTTTTGTACTTTGAAGTCCACCCTGTATCCAGTAGCTCAGTGACTGTTGCCAGTTACTGCAATGGGATTAGCAAACAGGTCTTTTGTTAATCAGTAGTCAAAAATGAAGAGCTAATTTATCATCGCAATTAAAAATTCAGTGGAGAAATGCCCCATGCACATGAAGCATCATTGTGAGGACTAAATTTTGGTAGAAATCTTTTCTCTTTAGGGAAAACAAGCTGTTCAGACTTGCAAAGTAATTTTATCTCCGATAAAAATTTAGCATGAAAATTAATTTGTCCTCTTTTGCTAGTTTAGATTGCTTTTCTTTAAATACATTTAAATAAACCTTCCTAGGACTGATTAGATGATGGTTCAGTATAAGGCTATATGACATTTATTGCTATTTGTGTTATCATTACCTACACACGACTTAAGATAACTGTCACCATAATTTACACTATGCAGGGTGCACACATCCATGTACTTCATTATCCCATCTAAGACCCCTTGCAGTTACCAGCACTGCACAGCCACCCCCAGGTTTGGTCCACAAAGCAAAGGAGTCAGAAGCTAGAAAACATCAGGACTGACTGTAGTTCATCCAGCCTTAATTTCTGCTTTCTTCTGCACCAAACTTTATACAGAAAATTAGGCAAATAATGCTGAACTTTGCAAATTAATATCCTTTTGCTGTATGTTGTTACTAGCCTGAACACATACAACATTCCAGATATATTTTTGAAACTGAAGAAGATACAATTTGCAGTATTTACAAGCACAAAAATCTTTCTGTTTTGTGTGCTTCGTCAGCAATCTCTTAACACTTAAATTTCATAACTGCACCGCTGAGTGTTACTGGAGGATTCCTGTCCACCTCAACTTGTAACAGAAAACTCAGGATGAGAAAGGGTCACCTAGCAGGGTTAGGATAGTCTGACCCATTTGTCTTCCCCCAGTCCCACGCTGAGTGAGCTTATGACCCGGGGATCTGGGTCAGTCTCAGAGGTCAACTTTGGGGACAAGAACAAGGTTTTTCTGTGTTTTCTGCCTTCCCCAAGTAAATGTGTTTATTTGTTTTAGACCAAACCAGGGCTCTCAAAGCAGTCAGGGCCTGGTTGCTCCCTAAGCTGAATCCGTACTGGGAGACAGCAGGACGGTTCCCCGTCCTTCCCCATTCCAGGGTCACAGCAACTCCATAATTATTTATTATATTGTCAGGCTGACGAAATTTTCATGAGGAATGAAAGCAAAAGAACAAAGACAATATTTCACTATTTGTATTCCAGCATATGCTGGACAGAATTTTACAAGAGAAAGCATAAACATTTCTTTATCCCAAGACAGAGTCTTTTGCCAAATAATAAAATCCTGCAACAAATAACGGAGATAGAAAATCTTCTCAGGTAAAACATTGCCAAGATTGGTAAATAAAATGTGTTTAGTCACTCAAAGAGGAGGGATTCTTACAAACTTAGGTTTGTGTTCTCTGTTCTCTGAGAGGTCAAGAAAACACACTTTTTTATTAGGAAAGGAATGTGCCAGTTTTGACCCCATTGGGCAGTTCACACCTTCAATCCCAATCAGAAAAATGTCATTGCAGAGAATATATGCAACTCTTCGGGCTTGTATGAATTTTGGGGAGGGTTTGAGATTTTGATTCTCATTTTGTCAAATGGGAGTTTGATGTGAGAGTACAGTCCCTGAAGCTTTCATAAGAAAGGGAGAAAAGATGGTGCATTTCAAAGCTTTATGGGGTCAGCCAAATTCTCACAGTTGAGTGGTGAGCCTTCTACTGCTGTCCCGCTTCAGATTTAAAGATCTTCGGTCTTCAAATGGAAGGACCAGCTTGGATTGACAAGGAGCCCAGGGAGGTGCTGTACAAATGTACAGCATTAAAATCATTAATAATGTACCTCCTGTGAGAGGCCAAGTGCAAAAGCTAAGAAAGGCACAAGCCTGAAAAAGGAAGCTGCAAAGGGTTGGGAGAAGGGGCTGAGAGGGAGACATGTACAAATCCTTTTTTTCTCCTCAGTAACTAGTCTGAAAAAAAACAATAACGAGGAAGATTTTGTCCAAATGTTACCATTTTACTTTCAGCTGTGTTCATGCTGATTCTTTCCATTAAAGGGTATACATCCCAAAGCAAGGTTTGGCCTACCAAGCATATTTGACGTGCACATAACATTTTGGCCTTCAACAAAACTTCCAACAATACCAGAAAAAGGCAAGATTTTCCACCAGAGAAGGCAGGTTTTTTTGTTTGTTATTTAAAGATCTTCCCTTATCCATTTACATGCAATAATATAACTAAATATCTTGCACAACACATAGCTGACAGTTCACAGATTTACTGTGTTATCACCAAATAATGTTTCCTATCCCATGTTTTGTAAACTAGGTGACTTAAGGGTCTTCAGATTTTAAAAGACATTTAAGGTATTTAAGAGTAGAAGCTGGCTTTTCAAGCTTGAATAATTAGCACATTATTAAATCAATAACCTCCTCTATGATCTTCTTTTCTAAAATAAAACCCTATGCTGTTTTGTTTAAATTTACAAAAAAGAACAACTTCTTGCTTCACTACTGCAGTGAAATATCACTTGCAAGCTTTTCAAGCCCATGTTGTCTATGTTGCACTAAATGTGAGAACTGTCTCCCTGATTCTGCAGCATGCTTTACAAAAGAACCACACCGTTTGCAGATCAAAGGGAGACGATTTATGCTTTCATCCCAGCTGACGGACGATTAAATTAAAACAGATCAGCAGTACAGTGCATGGGCAGGTGGCTTTAGCTGCCACTGTCGGCCTCAGAGCGATTAAATTGCGGTGGAGATGGAGGGCCTTCCGCTCTCATTCCCGCACTTACAGATCAAACGGTGACAAATGAGATGTTACTGCTCTTGTAAAGCAAGGCTACAATCTGTCAAAATCCAACATAATTTGTGACCCTACGTGACATCCTCTTTCTCTTTTTTTTGACATTTGAATACAGTGATTGTACTGGAGTCAAGTCCATTTAAGTGAATATAGTCAATTCTATCTAAAGGAATACAGCCTGTTAGCTCCAACATGGTAGCTGAATATATATCTGGTTAGTACTCCAGCGACCCTTTGTGTTAAGTGCATACCATTAACAATGAATTCTGATTTTTCCAAGTTATATAATTTGATATCTTGACAGCTCAGACACTTGAAGCACCACTATTTGTTTTAAATGGCTTTATTTTATTGTTTAAATGTCAGTATCAAAATAAAGTAATGCATACAGTCTTGTCAGATCTAGTGCAGTGGGAAGTGCTGCTCTGAGGGGAAAAAAAAGGTCTTGAGAGAGTTTGTTCTAAAAATGGTCCAAAAAGTCAATTATGTCTTTTCTTGCATCCTTGAATGACTTGCAAAATTTTATTTACACTGGGTCTTTTGTTTTATGGATGAGCTTACCCAGGTACTGAGGAAAGAAGCACAAAGGGACTGCAGCACTTACTTTAAAGAAACTGTCATACTAATAAATAAAACCTTCAAATAAACAAAAATTTAAAAAGTAATTGTATGTGTATTAATTTTCAAGTATTTGGGAAAATTACCATAAATTGGCATAATATCATCTGGAAGATCAAAAGTATGAACTCTACCCAAACCTGCAAATTAACACAGTCAGTGAAAATCTGATTTGGAAAATACTTGCAAGCATTGGCTAAATCTCTCTGTTCTTGCTTTTCCTTTAAGGAATAAATACAGTTTACAACATAGCAATGCTGCTAGAATTTGACCATACCTTGTTTCCAGTAACTTTGGGGTTAACAAGTTCTTCCTCACCACAGCCAAGAATTTACAGCATTTATCGTTCTCTTAACGTTTTAAGGTGGGCAGTTTAGCTATCTACCACAAAGCAGTCAAAGATCTGATCGAGGGCCTCTTTATATTTTCTGTTGACCATTGATCTTTGGGCAGGATAACTATATCCTCCAGGGAATTAAGTTGGAAACAGCTTTATTTACAAAGAATGAAGATGCATACAAAATCTCTCAAGTGAAAATCTTAGGGGATAAACCAGATACGGTACACTGAAAAGTATTTATACTTGAAGACTCCACAGCACACACTATTTTATTGTCCTCAGTCAAAATTTAAACCACAACTTCTTTCATCTCATTTGCATGCATTCCCTGTTTAGTGTATAGCTCCTAAACTGGAAACAGCAACACATTTGCTAATAAACACAGCCAGCAGCTAAGGTGAATGCCACGAAGCTCCTGTAGATAATCTGCCATGTGCAGAAAAACCCAGCTGGTGGCTGGTGCCATATTTGGCAAATTATATACACTAATCCTCCCTTATCGTGATGACCCCCGTAGCCTGTCTAGGCTTCAAGGCCTGTCAACACCCCATTGTTACTGATTTATAAAAAGGAAGACTGGGCCCATGTGCCACACTCTATCCTTCTAACCTTGCCTATTAAAGGCAGGGTCTCTGCGGTGTCTGACACGGGGAGGGGGGGCGGCCATGTATACATTTACGTGGGCAGCAAACAGCACTTCACCCTAAACAGAGCACTGAGAGCACTGCAGGGCCCCGGGTCAGCAGCTCTGTTGTGGCAGGAGTGCATCCCAGGTGTCTGCAGTAGCTCATCCCTATAGCTGTGCTGGGAATTGCCCTCGCAGAGGATGCACTGGCTTTACCATGCCAGCAGAGAGTGGCTGTGCAGAAAACCCCTCTGAAACACTGAGCTCACCAACAGGGCCATAACACAAGAAAGTCAGAGCAGTAACACCTTCCTACATCATTTCTCTTGCTATTCACTACCATGGTGAATGACTTGCTCCAAATTCAGTATTAGGGCTAACACACTGCCCAGAGGAGCAAGGTACCAGCTGAGCTGAAGAGATGTTTCCCAGGCTTCAACAAGGGGAGAACACAGCAGAACACCCACCAGTACCAGTTATTCTAGCAACTTCTTTGCACTGGAATCTGCACTTTCTTTCAAACTGCAAGATCAGTGGTCCAGGGATTGCCACACAGTGATAAATCCCGTCCATGGGGCTTCAAAGAAACAGCAACAAATGTTGCTGTCCTGTTAGTACATATCACTATTAGAACATGATCTGTTGATTTGCAGCAAGATATCCTATTGTAATGACAACCACAGCATGTGATTGCCAACTGCCTCATGTTTAGAGGCGATTACTGCTTTTTTACACGTTCTACTCAGCTCCAGTTTTTGTAAAGGCTGTTCTAGTTTTACAGGCTGTCACAAACCACAGAGCTGATCTCATTCCACTCTTCTTCTTTCCCTCATCTCTTTGCTTCTGATGTAGATTCTGTAACAGTCACAGGGGACGCAGGGTAGGCTTTCACCTTTGACTGTAAGCATGATAGGAGGGGAGAGAAAGGTGGCAGAAACATTATTAACTTTAAAATATTTCCTGTTCCTTCAAGATGAGAATAAATTGTCCCCATATGACTACATGGTATAAAGATAAACTGTTCTCCACCCTTTAGGAATCCTCTACCACCTCAGGGTTTTCCTTCTACCTCCCTAAATAAAACCCTGCATTGCTTCCAATGAATAACAATTTTAATAATTTAAAATATGTTCACTTTGTGTGAGTTTCTTTTTTTCCCCTCGCTGATTATTATGTTTTTCAGTGGCTCCTTCAGATTCTGCACCCAACCTGTATCTATTGTTTCATTAATGAGGCCAGCTAAGAGTCATATATTTCTATTTAGCTTCCTGGGCAACAAAATGGAAGCACGTGTGTGGGTAATGCTAACACAACCAAAGGCCTCCTAGGAATAGAGCGAGAACACAGTGCCTTTGATTTATAAATAGATATCACTATTTATAATGCATAAACAAAATGTTTCATGATTTGTAACACCAAGCCCAGGCAGTTATATTGTTTAAAAAAAAAATCCAAATGCCTACTGTCTACAGAAATAGAAACACTTATTTACGCAAGCATCATGAGGGCACGGGGGCTGATACTATATGAACTCCTGCCAATTAAATGAGGTACTTGCTAATTGCTGTCCCATATCTTCAAGGACCAAAAGGGCAGAACAGTGCCATGTGAGGCAACATGGTATCATGTAGCAGAGCTGAACCCAATCCAGGTTAGATTTGATGTTCAGAAATGATCACATACTGTACTACTCATGTCCAGCAACAACATTTTGATTGCAGGAATGCTAAGCTCCTGGTCTTAACCACAGCCAGCACTTGTTGCTACTGAAAGATTAATGTTATCTCTGCATTTAAGTAACCCTCATATATGGCCAAAATTAGACTGTAAGAAGTCCAGTGGTCTGGGAGTGAAATTGTTTTTAGCAGCAGTCTACAAACGCACTGCTTGGCCGAACCATCTGGGTCCTGAGGAATGCTGCCCATTCTGTGCAGGCTAATGATGCTTTCCATGGGCAGTGGCACCATCAGCACACCCTGTGCATCATGGCAGAAATACTTCAGGAGAGGAGAAGTTAGTTCCTTAACTTCTACTGGGCATGGTGAAGCCTTACTATCAAAAATTACATGGATGAGTGAAAGGGAGAAATTGAATTCATGGAGATAATGTCCAATTAGAATATAAGGGTTTTGTTCATTTTTTAAAAGCCATCAATGCTATTTCAGTGCTGAGTTCTGTAACTCATATTTTCTACTCCTCCTGAAACATCTGTATTTGTCACTTATTTTGGAAAGTGTACTGCTAGCTTACTGCTCATTCCTTCTGGCTGTAGAATGAACAGAGAAACATGTATTTCCCTTCCAGTTCTTATATTCCTGGAGTAGCCTATGTTTCCAGACATCAAACTCAATAAAAAGAAAAACAAAAATCCAAAGACAGCTCTGTGCGAAAGTACCACTACTTATATTTGAACAAAATTGCATAGCAATTTAAATTAACCAAAAGAAAAATATGGGAAAATTTCTCTCATTTACCAGGTGTAGTCACAGAAGTCTCAAGATTTTAGCAAGTGCTCAATGCATTATGGATCAGGCCTAATTTAGAACTAAATGTCCACAGTAAATCAGTACTGCTGGTTAATGACATTGATAGTTTACTATTGTGATTTTAATACTAAAATTCATATTGTTAAAACATGATGCAAAAAGTAATGTACATATTGTATTGCATCACAAATTAATTCAAGCATTCCGTTGTTGTACACGAGACAATAGCCATTAACATTTGATGGACAAGTCAGGGGATTAGAACAATAATTGAAAAAACAGATGACCTACTGCTGTTGTCATGCTATTTAGGCCATTATATAACATTGTAGTACAGCAAAATTGAGTTTATTTCTAATGTGAGACTAAAATTAAACATCACTGAAATCAAGCCTCAGGATTTTCTTTATCAGTGGACATTGCCAATAGAATAGGTACTCATGTTTAAAAAATGATTTAACATTTTTAGACACACTCATGAAGACTTATTTCTGCCAAACAGTCTTCTAAGCACAGGACCCTCAATCATGTTGCACAGGGTAGTTTATTTGCCACCTATATTTGGTTTTTACTTCCTCTTTCATTGCTTGCACATAACTATTAATATGCAAACAAATCTGGAAATGCTTCCAAAGAACCTGGAAATGTTTCTTTTGAACACTTCTCTTTTACCACAGACTATCCCTTTGAGAGCAAGCTTCTATTTAAGACTTATTTCTTAAATTTTGCAATTTAAAACTAACTTCTCTCTTCTATCAAGGTAATCCTGAGCAAGACTTTCAAGCACTGCAGAGGTAATAAACCTCATGCAACCACACACATAAAACCCACAGAACAGCACTACAGGACTCAGTGTGTGATGGCATAGTTTTACAAAAACTCTTTCCAAACAGGACAGTTTCCATTTCATTAGCACAATCCCATCAGAACTTTCAGTCTCACCATCCTTTCAAGTTTTTTGTTTTCATCGTTTTAATATTGTTCCTATTGGGTCTTACTGGGTTTTTAAAACTACTGGCTAAGACTGTGCTTTCACAAAATTTTGAACTCTTGAAAAAATACACCTCTCCTGAGAACTGAACAGAAATGTTTAGGAAATATTTCTTCAATTAGTTGCGCAGAAACATTGTAAACAAGTTCACAGCCTGTATTCCCACAAATCAAAACTGCTTAACACACAGCTTTTTTTTGCCTTTCTTTTTTAATTGGCTGTCACTGCTTTTGTTCGCTCCTGAAGCTCTGTGCAAGGAGAATGAGCCCACTTCCCCTTCCTATCTGGCTAACTCCAACAGAAGTTGTTTTTGTGAGCACTTGTACACAAAGGATGCCAGACTGAGTCTTTTCTGTACTGCAGTGAATACCTTGCTGCTACTGCTAATGTAGAACTATGTGCTTAAGCTTCCACGTCATCCTTCCCATATTGTACCAAACACACACTTGCAAAGAGCTGAACCTGCCCCATGGCATCAGTTATGACTCAGTTTGCAACTTCGTCCTGCAAACTCAGGAGAAGATGCAAATTCATTTCACTGAGATTCACTTGCCCTTTCCCAAGCCTGGATGTGACAAAGCCATCTGCAACCCACTTTATCACACACCAGACAATGGGTAGGACACCACGGTTCAGCAATAAACATTTCACACTAATAGCATAGAAGTGACTAACTGGTTATTGCCCTGTTGTTCTTTAGACAAAGATCTCCCTCTTTCTCTCCTCTGAATACAGACAAAATCTTTTATTTGTGCCCAACACAGGAAAAAGAGGGATTAGAGGACTTTATGCCCTGTCCACACTACTCCCTTCACAAAACCAGTGGTTTACATAGGGCCCAAGCCTGCTACAATCCACGATCTTCAACGTGTCCCCACTGATGCCCAGCATGATATTCCACTCATGGGTCTTAGCCCTCTGTGTGCTTCAAAACTGACGGACAGAGAAAGTTTAAAAACAAAATTAAAATTACTTTTCTTCAGATGTGCTGAGCACGGACACTTTCTGTACTTCAGTAACACCAGAGCAGACCATGGGCATTCTGAACTGTGTTTTGGCACAGACGTCCTTGGGAAAAGAGAAAAGGGAAGGAGGAATACCTTACAGAGAAGAGTTCAGGCTCATGCACTAATATTTGTAAAAGGAAGAATAAGGGAAAATGGTAGTTGAATTGAGATAGATTACTTTTAGACTGTGTGCCAACCAGTGTGCACCAAGATGACACCTTTTTTCAAAAAGCACTTGGACAACTCTCCTGCACAGTTCCTGGCTCATTTGGAGATCCTGTCCCAACATGACCTCAGAAGGTTCTCAGTGTATGGCCAACACTGAGAACAAGACAGAAGCACTAAGACTGTATTCAACAGAGACCCTCGTGGCCTGTAATCCATGGCCTCATGATGATGCCTTGGTTCAAACAAACTGAAGCAGAACAGCCTTACAGTTTTAAGAGAAACTGATTATTATCAGTCACTGTGACTAAAACTAGTATGTCAGAGAAAACTAGGGTATTAATTCTATACATATTGTACTGATTTGCAGTAAATGCAAGTGAACAATTTGGCAGAAATAAAAGAAAAGAATCATCTGTTGACTGACGAAACACTAACATGTCTTGTAAGAGGAAAAGAGGAGAGAGAAAAGATATCCTGTAATGCAGGAAGTTCAGATTATTCTTTTCCCAAAATGTATGCATAACTACAAATGTTAACACCTGCTATTTTTGAAGTGACAGCAAATCCCAAACTTATTTTACAAATCAAGAATATATTGAAAAAAGAGAATTAGCATGGGGAGAAATCCAGCAGACAGCTCATAATGATGTTGTGCAGTAGTACAGGATGGGAAGTAACATGAGCGCTTTACATCATTTGAATTAGAATTTCAGGTAAGAGTCCTTTCTAGAGTAAGAAAAAACTTCAAATTGCACTGCTGTAATACACCAAAACAAGGGGGGCAGTTAGAGATGAGAATGGGAAGGTTTTAATGGTTATGGCTTGCTATTTAGAAAAAAAAAAAAAGAACCACCAGAAAAAAGGAAGTATCATCTGCACATTTATTCTGTGGGAAGCCTATCTGCTGAAATTTGAAGAGTGCAGCTTCAGATATATAGAAATATTCAGGAATATGGAAATGGACAACTTTTAAATTACTTTATCAAAGTTCTACAAATCTTCATTCGAAGAAGGCAAAGCAATCAGTATTAAGCAAATAAAGCTCACCTGCATCTATCTAAAGCATTTTGTTAAACACAAAGCTGAGGGTGAGATCTGGCAAATGATTAATGCCTGGGGCTTTCATCTCCAGAGACCTGGGTTCAAAGCCTTGCTTAGGCCACAACAAAGCCCGTTTACAGATTTCACAAGCCAAATTTGATAGCTGTTTCCCTGAAATCTTGACTGTATCTTTCCTTTTGTTTGCAAAAGATATAACTTAAGCACTAAGACTCATCTTACCCATACGTATTTTCATCAAACAACTACTTCATACTGGCATAATTGGCCACTCCTTTTCACAGGAGGCCCAGGACAGAGTAACCAGGCTGTAAGTCATGCCTAATATACACCTGCAATAGAAACTGGATGAACTGTGCAACTGGAGCCTTGTCTGCCATCTTCATCAATCTACTTGCTAATATGATTGTCAACATGTTCCTGCAGATCTTTGAAGGGGTTATTAATAATTATTTATATTTAAAAAGGTTGTGATTTAATACCCAAAATCCACACTCAAAATATCCTAATAGCTCAGTTCATCCAGAAAATAATGAGTAACATCTTCTGGAAAATAAATCTTACTATTCTTTTCTATGATTGTCTTCTTATTGTTTCTCCAATGAAAAAACTGCCTCTGCTTTAGCAAAGGAAAATATAATTTCTCTTTCCTAGAAACATCTTTGTTCCCCAAAATTTTCTCATCATCACCTTTTCTAGAACAGAGATTAATCCTCATTTTATCCCTTAGAGAAAAAAGCGAATCACGAAGAACTGCAACATTAATCCATGAATGACTGCAAAGCTGGTTGGTTTACTAGAACTACACACTGCAAAAATACTATTGTTGTGTTTTTCTGCTGTTTTGTCCAAGTTCTGGCACTTTGATACTCAATTCTGTTTCTCAAAATACCAGACTTAACTCAGTTTTTACACTTCTATTCTGCTCCATCTAGTGGATTATTGATTTTTGCAATGAATGCTGCAACAACAGTATCCTAATATAGCATGCTGGGCTAGCTATTAAGACAAGGGACCATGTTCAAATGATTATTTTTTTGGCTTTAGATGAAAGAAATTAAGTCACAGTCCTGGGTACCTGGATAAGACTATAGGATTCTGGCAGCGTGTTCAAGCAACATAAATGGGAAAATGGTGTCATTTAATTATATCACTGAAATGAGACTAAGTAAGGGACAGGCCTTGATTATAAGAGACAGGTGGCAAAATTTCTCCTGGTGCTTGCACAATTTACTAGGTCAGTCCTGGGGAAAAAGAATATTCCATGCCTGTGTTGTTATGCTAAAACATCAATATCCTCCAGGCTTCATAGCCTAGATTTCAGAGTTTTCTTTCTGCACTTGGTGATAGGCAAAATGAAGTTACACACTTGATAAGCAGCTTTGTTTGTGTGACAGGAACAGTTTTATTCAGCCAATGTCCCTTCAGTACACTTACAATTGTGGTGGGCTTTTTTCAATACAGTGCTGTTTGTAATACTCTCTTTAAAGACTGCTGAGCAGGTCTTCTGATAACTTTTCAGAGGGATGTTTAAGGTAATGAGAATTTGATTGATGAGAAGAAAAAACAGGTAATTAGTCCACTCTTATGTGTATTTCATTTCAAACCAATGCAGCTTTTAATGGTGAGAACATTTGTTTTCTTTTCAAAAGCAAATATAAAAATACTTAGTCAACAAAACCCCCCACACAAATGAGTCAAGAGTGTTTGCTCATACATGGAATCACTGGAACCAATGAGTTAAAGATAATGCTATTTACATGTCTGGTAGGCAAGGTGTAGGATGTATGCTCTCTCAAGCAATTTACAGCACAAGAAGGAAATATTAATTTCCTCTCCCAAACCACAAAAAGTTACTATGCTATGCTTGGTTTCCATCAGGAATCGAGCTGGCAAAGCATTAAAAAAGGGTCTATAACCACAAAACCCAAAAGTTAATTGAAATATTAAGCCAAGATTTTCCAAATAATTGGGGTTTCTTTTTAGTACTTATTGTTTCTGGTTTTCTTTTCCTTCTTCTCTCTAAGAAGATAGGCAGCTCCAGCAGTCAGTTATAACTGGGTGAGATAAGACCAACTCCAGATTGATCTGCTCTTCAGGACTTCATCGTAATAGTATGCAGCCATGTAGCACTTTCTATCAAAGAATCTTGAAGTGTTCCATAAATATTAATTCAATAAGCCTCACAACATGCAGGTGAGCTCCATATTATTGTATCTATTATATTTTTGCTGGAGGCCCACTAAGTAGAAGTGTCTTGTTCTGGAATAGAAATTAAGTCTTGATTCCAATCGTCTGATTTAATCACTAGAATTACTCACTCCATGAAAACCCATCTGCTCCAGATCAACAGCAACTTTGTCACTGACTTCTGTAGAGCCATGATTTTATGAAAAGACAAAATTCCTCCTTAGTAATTTGCAACTAAACACTACTTTTTATATCCTGCATTAGTTATTGTATCTTCATGAAGTTTCCTCCTAGAAACAGATGACTGACTTTAACAGAGAAGCATAAATATTTTAAAGATTTTAAGTACGCACACAATTGACCTGATACATTATAACAGCTCAGCCAACATGACAATACAGTCCTTTGTGCTGCTGTAATTCATGAGAGTCAGAGATCTGACTTTGCAAATAGAATTGCAGACTTAATTTTCAGAAGTGACTTCCATTTTTACATTCACAATTTTGCAATCACTGTAGTTGTGAGAACAGTGATATGCATTAAGGTAATTGATTGTGCTTTGAAATCAAGTAATCAAATGAGTATCAATTAAGGCTGCAAATGTTTCAAGTCATGGAACTACAAAGTGAAATTATTTTTCCTTGTAAGCTTCCAGCAAAATACACTAAGCAAAACTCTGTCTTCTTTCTGGGTCAGCCTCACACCATATATTTATTGTATATATTTAAGATTCATTTTGGGTGATAAGTTAATTTAATAGCTGAGGGGTCTATGTGGACTTTTTCTATTTCAGCATCTTATTTTATACCAACTGCCACAAAAAGATATGTACTTCCTATGTACCACAGTGCCTAGCTTCTTCCATCTGACCCACCAAATGGAGCTGGAACCTGAAGAGAGATCCAGGCTTCCTGTACAAAGCATGGAGGAAGGCAGGCTCTCAAGGCAGAATATAAATGAGCCAACACACACATACTGCTGCCACCTACACCTAGTTTATGTGTACAATTTATGACTGACTTTCAGACCTGTTCTTCCACCAGGCTTCCTGGAAATGCCTTGCCTTTCAGGACTCTTGGCCTCCTATTCCATTTCTGCAGGAAGGTAGGCCAAGATGCCTTTTCTCTAGCAAACTTGCATTTCTTCTCCTAAAAACATAACCTCAGTTCCTTCTGGTTGAGAGCCCTTACACAGATTTAACACTCTCCTCTGTATAAGGAAGGAAGAGGTAGCCCACCTCCCGGGAAAAAGCTCTCTCTAATGGTTGTAGTGAGGGTGTGGAAAAACTAAAGCAATCATCCTGGCTGCAGAAACACCACCTCTCCCTTTCCAGAAGCTGGCTGTTGCTGAGGCACTGCAGCGGGATCACCAGGATGGCACAGGAGAAAGCCACTGCGGCCACTGTGTGTGGTGTCCGTGTGCCGAGGTGTGACGGGTGCTCTGAGAATGCCTGCCACATCAGGCTCTCAGGGGACTCAGAGGAACATCCCTGCTTCCCGAGCTAAACAGAAGATACCTTGTGAGCTGTTCAGACCTGTCAAAACAGACGTTCCTGCATTTGCATGGAAGTGTGATGCTGTAGATGGCTACAGAAATTATCAGGGCACTCTAGAAACTACAGTGGCATGAACTCCAACACCTGGGAAATTCCATTATTAAAAGATATCCCACTTGGGAGTAAAGTAGATAAATTCCACCAACCTTCTCACTTCATGTAACTGGAGTACACCGGTGGAATCATTGTTGCTTGGATTGTCATTATATATGCAAAATTCCCTGAACTTCAGATAATCATTTAACTTCCCAGATTAATATTAATATTAAAACAGAACAAAAAACCCCAACATGACTATTTTTGAGGTTCAAGAAAAGGCAAAACAGCTTTTCAAAATTGTTTGACTATTCAACCTGAATCTGCAAATATCTACTACTACAGATAAGGTTTGGTGCTTTACTGATTCCAGTGAAACTACCAGGAAAATCCCATCCCATAGTAAGTGTTGGCAGCACCGCATTCTGAAATTGTAAACTCCCAAGGCACAAACCTGTCTATAAAACTCCTGGACATCTAAGATTCTATAAAAATAATAATGCATTCAGCTTCATGCAATTTTCAGCTAAAAATCAGTCAATCTCTCTTTCTCTGCCCTCCCTCCTCCATACAGTTACCACAGAAATTTTGTTCTGTTAGGGTAATATATATTTTTAATGCAAAATTTCAACAAGAACCATTTTTTATGGTCTACTAATAAACCCTTGAAAACAGGGATTTATAATGGAAACAGTGACGGACCCTTAACTACAGTGTATGAAACCATAATAAAAAGAATTAATGTAGTCAATTTGTACTACTGTTCTCAGAACAAAAAAAACCTCTATTTCAACGGCAATCCTTTCAACAGCTGATTGGCAAGCCTGTCCATTTCTAGTCTGCAGTGTTGTCAGTTGTCTTCAACATGATAATGAGCCTGTCACCATATTCAAATAGCCCTGTGACAGCATGTTTTGTGAGCATGACGTCCACTGCAAAGGGTCTGTCAAAAAGCACCTTTCAGAAAATGAAAAGAGAATGCTTTTCTGATGATAAATCTAATTTGTTCATAGCTAAAAGAGTGAGATTTTTCGTCTGATTTTGTCAGTGTTGTGTTACATTTGTGTCTTCAGATAATCCTGAGTTCTGACGCATAAAATTTTAAAGTTATCTATAAAGACAAAGTGAGAAATAATAATCTTTTTTGAGTTCACTTGAGGCTTTGCATGAAACTGCAGTACTGCTGGTTTCCATCAAATTAAAACTGGCGGGGGGAGGGAATGGCATGGAAGGGTAGCTTGCAACCAAAAGCAAATAAGGCTCCCAGTAAAGATCTCAAAGTCTACACACGCTAGGGTCTCCACTCTTCTCCAAACAGCCTATTAAAAAACCTCCCTTGCCCTGTGTGGTCCTAGTTAAGTATGACCAGGTTGCATGAAATTCCCTGGCTTTCGGACCAAGGTGGCAGAACGCAGACACAGGCAGAGCTTCCAAGCACTGCTGCAATTCCAGGAGTGTTGTTCCACATACTGTGTATTCCACGTTCAGCTGCCACTCGTGCTACTTGTCAGCTGGGGGAATTTTCACTGAGAGAAAAATTTGAATATTTTGGCAACACAGATTCCTCTCCATGTGTCTAAGCATCTTCTATTACTATCAATGGGAAATATACAGGTACATTGAAATACAGCACTTTATTTTCCCTGTTGACAAAAGCTGTCCTTAATTTTACCACCTTTTAGGATTCTTTTCACCAGTAGCTGATTGAGGAGTTCACATGTAAAGGGAAGTGTTAAAGAGAAATGTAAAACCCCAAGTGAACAAGCAATAAACCTTTCTCTCTTTCAGTCACTGGATGAGAAAGGGGTGGACCCAGCTGGACTTTGAAGTCCCAGGCTGAATGACACATTAACCTCTGAGTAGAAGTTCCACTTCTAGCTGTGTCTCTAACACCACATGTGACTTTTACTAAGCAATTCTTGTTCTCTTTCTCTGAGGTTTAACATTGTAAATGGGGGCATTACTGTCTACGCATCACAGGTGTTCTCAAAAAGGTAAAAAAAAATATTCTCTGAAAAAGTTGTTGACAAGCTCATGACACATTTGCTGCAGAAAAATCATGTTGCACAAGCCCAAGGTGTTTCAAAAGTATTAAACAAGTTTGTTTCCTTCAACATCAGTGAAAACCAGCCAACCTGTAGCATTAGGATAATAAACATGGACTTCCCCTGCTAACTACTGAACAGTAAAAAAATTAAGTATTTTACCATTACTAGCACTGCATGTTTTTCAGGCCACTAAGAACATAAGGTTGACAATCACATAAGGCTACAGTCTAAAGGCTGTACCTGCAAGAATCTGGTGGGATTTGCATGAGGTTAGGGGCAGATAGATACTACAGGTGTGAAGGCACAAATTATCTTTACCCCTTAGCCATCTTCAACATTTGTCTTTGAAAGGACTTCTCTGCTTTTGTCTCCCAACCTCTCGTTTTTTTTCCTTCTGCTTACACAGACGAATAAATACCAATATTTATTCTGTCTATAATTCATGATAAAAATTATGAGTGAATAAGGAATTTGATTAATTCAGGTCTACCAAGCTGAAATAAGACGATTTTACTGAAAATCGATTATTTTTTTGTTAATACAAGGAGACCTTAATATAGAGGATCCGTATTTTAAATTTGGAATATATAACATGGTATGCCACCCTTGATCATGTAATTCAATACACCTGTAACCGAATAAAATGCAAAGGTAGGATTATTACAAATTTTTTTAAGTGAAGGCACTAAACAATTAGGCACTATGCAGCTTTAGACAGCACAAATGGACAATCAACAATTAACATGACTGATTTTTAAATTCTTCGTTGCTCAGCTGGAGGGAAGTATTACAAGGCCAAAAAGCAGAGCTATGGACAGCTGGCTTTGTGCAGTACCAGTTCTCTGCCTCAATCTTCAAGCCATTCATTTCTTTGGTGGGGAGCAGGGGGGAAGGGAGGGGAAAAAAGCCAAAACAACAAAAAAAAAATTCTAAACTGGGCCATACAAATGTACAAAGAGAGCTTGGGTCTCTAGGACTTTCATTGTCTCAGGGAGTCGTCACCACCCTGAACCCTCATTAAAGCTGAAGAGATGCGGGAGCGGCATTAAAATGAATGCAAACCATTTGCCGCAATCTCCTGCTCACACCATCTCCAAATGAAGGCAGGCATTGCATAATCCAGGCAGCTCGAGCTCCTGACAGGTGGATGATTTATGCTCATAGTCGGAAGAATCGGAGAGCCTGCAGAGGACACAGCGTGAGCAAGGTGGTGGCGAGACAGATGCTCTCAGTGGGCTTGCAGAGGCTGGCAGGCTCCAGCTAGCTCAGGTGCAACTTGAACACTTTAGTACTGAACTCGTATTGCCTAGATTCCAGCACAGCGAGATACCATTTACAATATTATGTACAGTAGATATACTATCAAACCTATCTGTGTGCTGTTTATCTGTGTGTGTGTACACACACACACATACTAAATACATACTTTTTTTTCTATTTGCAGCTCAACTTACTGTGTTCACGTACGCTTTGCATGTGCATATTCTCCATCGAAGAAGAAAGGGCAGATTAGGACAAATTCTGCATTGTTACAGCCACATAGCACAAGTGAAACCACCAGAGTTGAACAGATGTAAGTGGGGGAAGAATTTGGCTCTAGCTTTCAGAGAACAGGAATGGATCTGGGATACTGAAAATCCTTTCCATTTTAAGAGTGTTTGAAAGCTAGAAAAGAAAATGACCAGAGGAAAAATCAAAACACCCACAGGTCCAAACACAGTGGGATATTCTCATCACTTATGATATCTATCTGTAAAGCACAGAAAATGCCACAATTACACTGTTCTGCAAAAAAGCACAATATTAGCAAACTATAATGTAAATGACCCTCATGTCACCTACTTCAATACTTCAATGACGTTATTTCTACTGCTTTAATCATGGGTATTTAAAAATCCCACCCAAAACTACAACATCATTTCCAACCACGTAATTCAGCTTCCTTTTCAAAAAAGAATTAGAAATGTGGGTTTGACTTTTCATTTCTGTAAGCAAGAAATTGGTCTACTAAAATAATAAATAAATGAAAATACACATGTGCAAACAAGATCTCATACACATTTTTGCCACACCTCTGTATGTTCTTTTCTTCTCTAACAGAAACAGCGAAGCCAGGTCTAAATTATCCTACCTTAAGCATATCAACAAAATAAACAATTCACCTATCTCATATCAGACCCTCCCCATTTTCCAATGAAACCTGCCACTTAATTAAGTATGCAATTTTCGGGGCAACCGAGGAGTTAAAGCATTCAAATGTGCACACTGCAGGTTATCTGGGTTGAATCTGGGACTTTGCTGACTCTCAGCTCCTTTCCACTTTAACAGATGGGGTCAGAGGTGAAACTGCAGACGAGAATTAAAGACACACACATCCCTTTAATCAGATAACACATTCAAAGACTTGCAAATTCCCAAGAAGCCACTTTACAGGCACGTGTCACGGGCTACTCCATAAAGGGGGAGGGAACGGTGAAGACGAGGGAAAGAGGACTTATTTCAGCTAACCAGCATTAAATAAAGGCAGGAAATTAGAGAAAATGAATGGAAACAAAAAGGGATGGATTGCTAACATTCCAAATGCTTTCTCATTGCACACACCTCCCTAGAGAGGAACATCAGCATTGGAAGGTTTAACACTCTGCATTCAAATGTTTTTCCTAACTTCATTAATCAGCTGTGTTTAAGAATACTTCCATAACAAATATTTTAACTGGAGATGAGCTGAAGCAACTTGCCAGGATGATATCTCCAGCAATATCAGGATGCCCAGAGGGAAATACAGTCATGCAGCCTGACTAGTCCTCACGAAACAGTGAGCCAGCTAAAAAGAACCTCAAGAAATTAATGATTCTCTCTCCCACCTGGCCAGAAAAAAAACCTACCTGGAGGATATATGCTCGCAGCAACTATTTTGTCAACAGCATTCTTCTGTTACAATCGTGGTTTGGAAGAGGAAAATGAATAGAAAGTCATGGAAATTAGAGAAGATAAAAAGAGAGAACAGAAGGATCTTATGTCATCTTAGCTACTCTGTGGCTTTGTTCTCCAATTACTGCATCCCTCTGCATCTCATGCAGGATCAAGCAACGGCCATGTGGCAAACTCCAACAGATGGAAGATCACCAAAGACTATGGCTGTGAACACCATACTCAAGAGGTGTTCCAACTTCTTTTTGTCTGAAATACAGTCAGAGACTTGTACTTTGGGTGATGTTCTTGAGGGCTGCTAAGAAGGAAGAGCCTATTCAGTCCCTTATCTCAGCCTAATTCTTCACCTGAGTTAAAACTTAACAGAAACTTTCTAATACAACTTTGAGCAAGAACACATTTAAACTGGTGTTATAAAACAGATTGCTACTTTTTAAGGGAAATGTTCATTTTCCTTTATTTTGATATTTTGCAGTCTATTCTGTCTTCAAATTGGAAACATAAGAGCTTTCATTAGAAGTTTGACAGGGAAACCAGCAGGTGGCTTGTGACCTGAAAAATCAGCTCATGGGAAGACCTCTCTTAACACTTCAATAGTAACAGGCAGGTACCCCTCAGTTTGGATCCAAAGTGTATTTATGCCATCTCTTAAGTCATCTTACCATAACTGATACCTCTTCCTATCCAGAAATGCAGTAATTCTGGAGACTTAGAACAAGATACTCTTCCCAGATGTTATCCACTGAAATGTCAGCTTGACCATGCAAAGAAATCTCAGGTGCCTGTTTGTAAAGCTTGGATTGAACTACAGAAAATATGAAAATGAGAGAAAGCATAGGAACTGCAGATGTTGGAGACCATTGTAAACACTATCTGGCAGACTGTCATGAAAGCAACATGTGACTGTACAAGTGTTGAACAAATGATATAAGATGGATCTGTTGATTGATTCAGATCAGAAGACGTGGCTCATCTTCAGTCAGCCACCCACAGGACTGAAAGGAGTATTAGAAAAGACAGGGCATTGATGAAGTAATTTTTACACTGCTGACTAAAAATGACAAGAACAGCACTGGATGGACTAATGCTTGGCTGAAGAGAGAAAGAAACGGAGACAAAAGATGAGGATGATGATCTTGTACTACTTGTTTTTTCCTAGGATCTGTATGTGCTCAGCATGCAGTAAGTTACCAGCATTCTCTCTTGCTAGTCAAGGAGTTTTGCGGATAAACATTTACAGCACACCAACAATTCCGCCACTAAGGGCACAGACTGGAATTAAGCTGATTAAGGGACAGTATCACACAAACTTTCTTTTAGAAAGTATTTCAATTTTTCTAAATAAAGTATTTTAATTATTAACTGTTTTAACATGGACTGCAGTAAGACCTCATGCAAGCAAGTTGTATGGAATGTTGATTTTGGATCTGCTACACTCAAACTGTAAATCAAATTGACTTCTCATCTTACACCTGATGATCTTGAGACCTAAACCAGATGCTTAAGAGAAAAATAGATACATGTATTAACTCTGCTGGAAAAATAAAGAGCAAAAAGGAAAATATTGATATTATTCAGTAAGCGTATATATTTAACATAGCTGTGTTTGACTTTGTCCAGAATCATTTATCTAATAAAAGCCTATTGAAGCTTAAAGTAAAGCTATGTTTTTCATTTATAAAGATTAATAGCTATATTAAGTGACTACTGTGAGCACAACAGATTCCCCTCACAATTTCCCTTTTCTGTCACATAAATACCCAAAGAAAACGAAAAAGAAAGAAAAAAAAAAAAAAAGAAAAAGCTGGTTAGATGAGATCTATTATTAGACTAGCTAGTAAGCATGACAAAATCTGACAGAGACAATCCACTGCAGATGATCACATTTATTTCAGAATTCAGGTTGCTGACTTTCAACCACAAAAGCCACATTACAAGCACCAAATGAAATAATATTCCAACTTCATATTCCAGTGACTCAGTGAGTAGAACTGGCAAAGGCTCACCACTTGCAATATCTCCTCAACTTATAAAAGAGCAGTGACTGGTCAGAGAGAAGAGTGTGGCTTAGTTATATTAATGTCTCAAAACCCACGTTGATTCTAACTTTTTTTTTGTAGGACAGCAGGGACTTAGAAGTCTGAAATATTTGCGGGATAACACTATATGAGGTCAGAGGTAACAACTGCAGGTAGAAATTGTCTTGCTTCTCAACACATTCATTGCTTTCACTGAGTGAAGAGGCCAAGAGAGTTCCTCAGCCTCCAAACTTTTCAGTGCCAATCCATCCTAAGCCTCAGAAGTCTGCCTGCCCATCTGCCACATGGGTTCTAATTACCAGCTCCTGCATCATTTCAGCCCTTCACCCCAAATAGTCCTACCACACATTCTGTTGTTTCCACAAAGATTTTACACAGCAAGAGTCTTGGTGAGGAGATGTGAGTGCTGCCCAGGCAAGGGCTGAGTAAAATACAGAACAATTGGCTCCAAAGTGGCACTTTAGAGATAAGGATATGCATTACCCTTAAATGCACATCTACCGCAGATGCTACACCTATTCCACTCAAGCAGGGGATGTGCAAGAATCTGCACAGTAGAAACAGAAAAAACTGAATAATACAAATTAAATTAATGTTACTCTTTACAAAATGAGCCCTATTTAATACAGGGCAGGACCCAGGTAAAAGAATCCAAGTACTCTGCAATAAACAGAGTGCCATAATCAGTGCCACACTGATGTATGTGTGTATGGGTGGCAGAGACCAAGAATGAAAGGCAGCTACTTGTCTGTGAGAAGATGGGAAAAGTACTGCATCCTTCAGACTTGTCTCTACCTATTCTTATCACTCATACTGCTGTCACTGTATTTCCAGAGCATAAGCAAATGTTCATAGGGGCTAAATCAAACCAACATCTTTTGCAAAACATGGAATATTTTCTAGAAAATTAGGAAAATACTGCTTCCTTACTTTATGATCAAAAGAAGAAATATGACAAATGAGGACATGCAGTTAACCACCTCAGATTATGATGAGAAAATATTAGTACAAAGTGATTAATTTTAATAGTAATTTAAGTAGACTCATGAAACTGCAGAACCTACTCCTTCCAATTCTGAGCAAGTAATATATAAGGTATATGCACTAAGAAAATTACAGTAAAATTTAATCCCCTTCAAAATCTTTCAAACTCATTTTCAGTAACCAGAGTACAAAGTAACTTTAGGTTGAAAGTATTCTCTGTTTGTCTGACCCTGCAAACAACTGCTGTCACTGGGATTCTCAGCAGAGATGATTGTGTGAGCAGACCCAACCTAACAGCTAATCTCAAGGAAGCTGCTGGTGAGTGAGCCAGCAAATGGCTCTGACCTCAGATTTGCAAATGCTAACACAAAAAACATCCCCACTTACAGATCTGTGTAAAGCCAAGAAATGCAAATAGTTCTCAAACTCAGACTTAAAAGCAATACTGCTTTCTCCACATCCACTTCATACCTCCTCTTTTATGGAAGCGAAACATTTGTATAAAGGGACAATGGTAAAATAAAACTTTATCTAGAAAGAGAGAAATTTTATTGAAAGATCAAGTCTAGTGAACTGTTGGGATATCTGTTTTATTCCCCAAAATACTTAGAGACAGAACACCAGCCGGACTGGCACAACTCTGCAACACAAGCACCATAAAAACTTCTCAGGAGGTCAACACTTGGTAGGAGCTGTAGGTGCTTTCGTGTGACTTGGGAAGAATATCCACATCCCCAATATTTGCTCTTTCTGGGGTATTTTTCTAGTGGATGAATAGAAATGCTAGTTGCTTCTGCTGACTATAAAGACTAACCTGAAGTGGAATAGTTTGTCCTTCTTCATCAGTTACAGAGAGTGGATAGTCATGAGCTGCATTTTAGGGCAGACAAATTGGGCTGTCAGTTCTAATGTGTGAACCGGGCTATCAGGTCACATTTTGGTTAGGAGCAAAGAAGCCTACTTATGAACATCAACAACACTTAGGGATTAGCTTCTATTGTTTCCAAGGAGATTTAACAGGTCCCAGTATATATTAATCCAAGCACACGCTGAATGAAAGAAAGAAAGGGAGTGCAAAGGGAAAGGGGGAAAGAAAAAGGGGGAAGAAATAAAAGTGAAGGAAAGGGAGAAATAAAAGGGAGGAAGAAAAGGCAGAATGGGTGAATGGGGAAGGAAGGGAAGAAAGGGGGAAAGGAAGGAATAGAAGATGAAAAGAAACTGTTCCAAAAAATATCTGCACTAGAAACCAAACTCCGTCTTAACACATTGAAACACAGAAGAGAGCTGAGACATCAACAGAAGACACACTATGATATCTCTTGATGTTATAACACTGGAGGTTTGTTTAATATCCTGCATTAATGGAGGAGCTCCTTAAGTGTAATATTACGATAGAGAGCATAAGAAATATCACTGAGGTCACTGCCGCTCTATTAACTGTCATCCTGTACAGAAATATTTTCTTTGAATACCATTAATGCTTTCTCCTTTCCTTTGTTCTGATTTCTGAAGGCAGCAGAAACTAAAACTTCATCCACAAAAATTTCTGCTTTTGTCTTGGCAGACTAATGGTATTATACTTGTAAGAGAAATTTACCTTGGCAATGTCTGATGCACAGGTCTTTTCAAAAGAGATGATGTTAGAAGGAATCCTATTAAGCAGGCTTTTTCACTACCCTCAAAACATAGGTGATAACACAATTTTAGTCATAAAGAAGATTGCTTGGTTTATTTATTATTTTGAGAGAGAATCCATTAATCTGCTCCTCTGCATATCATGCATCTCTTTACATAACACTGAACTCAAGCTGCCTGTTCTCCTTGCTGTATTGGATTCATTTTCATAGACTGTCAAAGCCAGAAAGGATCAATATGATAATTTAATCCGATCTGCTGCTTAACACAAGCCAAAGATGTTCATACGGTAATCTTTCCATAATAAACTCAGTAATTTATGCTTTAAAATACACACACCTCTTTTTAAAAATGTATTCTTGTATTTGAATGAATGAAATCTCTCAAAGTGTGAAGCAAAAATATTTTAGCATGTTAAGAGAAAGTGTAACTCATGTAATAATCTTCTGGTTCATTACATGACCATCTAAAACGTTCAAGCATTTTTGAAACTGTCAGTAATTGCTTTTATTCAGATCACAGCTGAAGAAAACCACTTAAAAGTCCAGGATTTCTTTACAAGGCAGATTCTAACTACTGCCTTACCATTTCCCTAGGGATGTAGACGTCTCTTTGAGGGCCTGTATGAATTCTCAAAAAATGCAAGCAAACTAATGAATGAGAAGTATTAAGGGCTACTCTTGAGCAGTGCAAGTACAACATGCAAAGCACTGCTGTGATGGGAAGGGTTACACATCCAGTCAGCACTGCCAGATGAAGAGCTCAGAGAGTTTCTGTTCATTTTTAGAGCCTGAATGATGGCTCATGTACAAGCAACTGTGAAGATTCACAGACACAAGAAGGTATATTGTTGATTTCCCCATAGCACAGATTGCTAAACCTGCCAAATGAGCAGCAATCTAACACAGCTCCAAGAGCTTCTGTTAATACTTGGTGAGGATCTGGCCTCTCATTTGTAATAGGAGGACTAATTAAGCTGGAATTTTGTTACTCTGCCTATTCTAACTGGGTACCAAGTGACTGATGATAATTTGTAAAGGCCATCCATTCCTAAGGAAAATACAAACATACTTACATGAAGCAACCCATGCCATTTTATTGTAGTATACTTTACTTTTCATATAAACTTAGATTTTTTTTCCCCCACATATCACTCATTTAGGAACTAGACTTTTTGAAAAAACAAGCAATGCAGATCAGCCACTGCACACAGTCCAGAACAAATTCTGAAAACACCCAAATATCAGAAATGAGAGATACATGGGAAATGTTTTGGTATCAACAGTCTAGTACTGCATAGAACTGTGAGAGCTAAAACAGGATACAGTATTCCAGGTGGTCTAAAAGCTGCACTAGTGCCACTCAAGAGATTCCCCTCTGAACTGTAGCTTTTAACCTCCCTGCAATACAGGGGTAAGGAAAACTGAGGCTAAGGCTTTGCCTCTATGGAGAAAACTAAAACATATGGAATAACCTCTGGTACAAATAACCTCTTATACAAATGCTGCACCTGAAACATGGAGTAATTTTATTTTTGAATAAATACTCCATTGGAATTATTTCACATGGTAAGCTCTTTGGAGCAAGATCTGTCCTATAATAAACTTGGAATAATATCTTCTACCACAAACGCATGCTAGCAAATAGTCCCACAAATAATATTAATAAGCATATAGTACTAATTAAAGATTAAATATTGAATTCTACTCAGATCACCTAGCACAATAGAAAAAAAAGAAGTCAAACATCTACTTAAGATTCCCCATACCATCTTATGCAGTTTTACACCCAATTTGTCTTCTTAGAAAAGGGAAAAAAAAATCATCAACCTCTTTTTCTCAGTCCAACTAGCTGTATAAAAAGGGAAATAGCCAAAATATCCAATCTTGCACATGAACATAGATTTAATTCTACCACCTGAAGCAAACTAATCACTGGCTTCCAAAGAGTTTGAAAGGGCAAACTTAAAAGCCAGATTATAAACCAATAGAACTAAAAACTACTGACTGTCTTAAAAATGTTCATTTTTAAAAAGGGCAAATTGTTGTACGTCTCCCTGCACCCTTTTATCAAGTGCAATATTATTTCAAGAAATCTCAAGGGATACATTTGAAAAGTTGCTCCCTAGACTATACACGAATCTTTAATGTTGTTTCATCTGTTCTCATGAATCTGAGACAATCCACCAAAATATAACTGCAGTCAAAGAACTGCATTTCAGTAAAAGAATCAATTGTGAGACTTGAAAATCTGATTTTCTGTAACACTGACACACGAAATTAAATACAGAAAAATGTAAATTGTCTTCTTCGAGTGCAATGTATTCTGCTTTGCTGCTAATAACCCTTACCTAGAAAAGTAAATGAAAACACAACACCCTCATATTTGTCCTGTGCCTAAAAGCTCATCTGCTGAATGCTACAGTGCAAGTATAACATAGTCAAAACCCATCCACAGACCCAGACATGTCTTCAAGTAATAGTCCATGGGCTAAACCAAAATGATGTGTTCCTCCAGATCAGTCCGTACAAACTTTCTTAGATACTCAACAGGAGATGCA
>WAAE01017889.1:25537-42664 GCA_013400495.1 Nicator chloris | reverse complement strand
TATATAATAAATATATAATAAATGTTCCATTTCATCTTATTGTAAAGTTCTGTAAAAAACAGCTTCTATTTTAAAGTGATGTTTTTACCACTTCACTTTTTTTCTTAGTACACCTCTCTAATAAAGGAAGTAATTGTAATGAAATGGCATCTTAGGGATCAATTGTTTTGAAAGGAATTCCAAACTGAGTCTGTAGTATAAGAGAAAAAACAACTTTCAGCATGGATTTTTTTTTGGTAATATATGAACTTTCATACCTTCACACCACTAAAAGTAGAAAAATTCAGAAGACTTACAATAATATATGCTAATCTCCCTTAAAACATTATTTTTCTTATAAACTAATTAAAGGAAACTCCATGTTCTAAATTTAGGTGCCTACATCATCTGTGTAATAGATGGCAACACCTCTACTGGTGTTGATGATGGCAACATCAACTGGAGATGTGGATACTAGAGTGAGCAAAATTCAGCTCAGTAGTCTAACTGTCTATTACCCAGCATCCCTTCACTATAGGTTATCAGAATCCACAACTGGCAGATACAACACATTATTTACAGGAGATTTGCACAGCCTAGTGAAGCAGCAAGCTGAGGTCAAATGTCCTATAACATCTAAAATGGCATGCAGCACTTCTATGAAGCAAATTAATTAATCACAGTAAAAATTAGAGTGCTATTCTGTTAATCCAAAAGTAGATGTTTGTAACTGGTCAAGTTAATAACCATCTAAAAAGCAGATGTCTCTGTAGATACTTATGTGATAGGTGCTTTAATTTGCTAGCCCCCAAGCTAGATGCAGTTTCATATAAATAAAGCTTCTTGAATAGATGTAAGGACAGAAATCTACAAATAATTGCAATGAAGAATATGTTCTTTTTTGAAGATATCTTTTCCTAACAGATGGTTCAACTGATGTCATGGTAAAACTTTTGATTTTAGAACTTACTGTACTATATTCTGAATCAATACAAGTAGTGACTTTTGGTTCAAGAAAGAATTTACCAGATAAAGATCACAAATAAATGACACCAACTCAAAGTCTGACCCATATTAATCTTCAGTTTCTTGAAAAATTGAAAAACTAAGATTACTATAACCAAGCTTTTGTTTCACAATGCCATTTTAACATCTGTCTGCTGTAATTTGTATTTTTCACTCCCTGAAGCTTAAGAATTCTTCTAAAACAACAGAAAATTAGGAAATGGATCCCATCATTTCACCTACACACCCTACACTGCATTAAACTGAAATCTTAAACTTTGACCGAACTTTTTTATTTATGTTTATGTCATCTCTTTTTATTCTACAGAATTTCATCAAACCAGAAGACAGGAAAGTTTCAGAAAAGAAAACAACAGAACAGAAATAATTAAAATTCCTAATACTTAAGAACTTACTTACTATTGACATCAGTGTTAGTACATAGTGCTGTAAATTCTGCCCATGGTGACGAACCATTTTGGTGTCAGCTGTGACCATCACTTCTACATATCTTGGATAGGAAAGAAAACGTTTTTTCCTGGAATGTGGATTGCCACCATCCTCTATAGAGAGGTTATTTAAAGCATATTCTAAACTGAGAGACTTCTGTAAAATGCTGCTCTCTTCATTTAAACTGCTGAAGGTTGGATGTAATAAAGTGCTCTTCTTCAACTCTTTCTCTGTGAAGTAAAAAAATTATTTACTGTTGAATACAGTTGCTAAACAGTAAAAAGGCAAAAGGCTGCTCAAAATAGAAAAACTTATGATCTTTTTCCCAAGTAAAACTGTGCAAGAATTTAAAAAAAAAAATCACAGAAGACTGTAATAGGAACATCAAATGAGATATAGTATATATTTTTGTATAGTTCTATCATAAACAGATTATTTATTATAAATTAGTTAAGAGACAGCAATATTACACAGTTCCTAGAATGCAGTGTAATCCAAACAGGAAGGCTGGAAGGAGATAAGCACTACAGCTTCATCAGTACAACAAAGGACACAAGTTAGTTAAACAAAACACATTTTTACACGCACACTTTTGGCATCAGCAGAACAAATGAAAACAAACTAGGTCCAACTCCTGAACTCAAGTCCCTGCTGACTTTCAAATTTACACAACATGACATTTAAATAAATATGGAGTTTAACTTCATAAGCAAGTACACATCAAAAACCTTAAGTGATCTCTTTGATTGTTTTGTAAATATTCATTATGTAGAATCAGGCTCTAAAGGAAATACACAATCTATTCAGATATCTCCAAACTAAGTACTGTAATATTTCCAATTGCCCTGTGTAGTCCAGCCACCAGAGGCTTCTGATGCCTGATAAAGAAAAACAAATGCCTTTACCAGAAGAAATACTTAATGGAGAAGCGTATCTGAGCTCTCACTACCCTCTGGAACTTAAGCAGCTAACTGGACAGTCCAGCTCCTTTAGAAGAAACCACCACTGTCTTTCTGGAAACTAGATTTCCCTCTTAAAAAGTAGCAGCCAAAGGATATGCCTCCTAGTCATTACATTCTAATGACTTAGCGACTACAGCACTGACCCAAGAATTCAGAGATCACACTTCTGTCACCCTCAACTTGAGAGGATTTAAATGTACACATTCCATTAGTCAAGGGAAGAGCCCTCGTGTAAACTTCAATCTACTTTTGAGAGATGCATAGTCTGTCTTCCTTAAACACAATACGGCCAGAAAGAAAAACAACACAGACAACAGCAAGCAATTACTTTACTCAGTAATTGTTTAAAAATCAATCACAAAATAAAGCTCTACTAATTGTGAAACCATTAGCACTAACAATAATAAGCAGGGACTGGCTCTGAAAAGGAGCTAGTCCAAGAGTATCCACAAATACTCTATGTGTTCAGAGTGACTGAGTTGGATGCACCGAAGAGAATTGGCTGAAACAATTTCATAAACACAGTCTTTACTAGGACACAGTAGGTGTCTGAGATTCCAGAGTACTGGAAAAATGGGAAATAACACTTATATTTAAAGTGAGAGTTTAAAGATTATCTAAATTTATGGACCAAACAAATCAAGAACAAATTAAATTAATTTTGTTTACAAAAATACACCAGAAATCAACAAGTGGATAAGTAATAGCTTAGCAATCAGACTTATCCAAAACATATTCTGGCATATGACTCTGATGAGCTTTCACATATTAAGGAACTAGAACTTATGGACTGAGGAAATGCAATAAATAGCCTATTTTGACCTGAGTGAGCCATACATCAGAGTTACAAAAAACTTTTTCATTGGCAAATTAGTTTTAGAAGAAACCAGTACAAAGTGGAGGAAAGATTTGGTAGACAATTTTAGAACTATCATGGCCCAACTTCAAACTAAAAATATGTATTGAATGCTATGCTCCTCCATATCCTCTGTCAAGGTTACCTTACTAGAGAAACTCGCATGATTTCAAGCAGTGATATAAGCTGTTCCTCTGTGAAGAAAGGATATGAGTATGAATGGATATGAATAAACAAGCAAGATCAGCATTAAAGGAGACACATCTCTTCTTTAGAAGAATAGAAACTTAAAAGCTTTTCTTCATAAACTCTTCTGCAACTTCACTCCCCCCCAAATGACAGTAAATCCTAGCCCATAATCTTTCGTAATTGTCCCAAAAAATGAAAAGGGAGAAAATTACTCTGTTCTTAATGCTTGAAGCCTTTTTGTCACACTAACTTGTTTAGATTAAAGAAAAAAAGACACCAAACAAATGGAAAAACCTCTAATTTGGTTCAGTACGTATTATATATCATTTAAAAAGAAGGCATAGGAGGAAGAACATTTGCTCGACGTAACGGTTCTTTTCTGGTCTTAGTATCTACAGAAAAGCAGAATTGTCAAAATAATGTTTCCGAGTATAAAATATGCTGTAAGAATTTTCCAAAATTAATAACACTAGTCACCCAAGCTTTTTTTTAATCTTCATATTTTTAACCATCTACATAGATATTCCTCAAGACAAGTTCCAGTGAAAGTTCCCTCTTCAGCCCAGGAACTGATCAGGGAGCTTTTCTTCCCTGCTTACTCATCTTTCAGCATATAGGGATGGCCTTCCCCTGCATCTGTAAAATTTCTTTCTTAAATTATTTTCAACCTTCCTGGACCCCTTTGTTATTAAGGGTCGTTTTCCAAGGGACACTTTGAACCAGAGCCCTGAACAGGCCAAAGTCCACCCTCTGAAAGTCCAAGGCAGAGGTTCTGTTGACCCCCTTCCCTTAACCTTAAATAAAATGAAATATTATAAATAGGTATCATGAATAAATTATTAAAATACTCATAAGGATAAACATTTACAATAATGGGTAACATAAGATTATAATAAATTAATGGGTAATATTAGATACTTCCATTATTAAGGAAGACAGAAGTCATGTATTATCTGCTGGAATTGCAGTAAGTTAATTGTCTTTTGTGAATATAAGCAACAGCTCCTGTGGATCTACTCTTTCAGTGTTTACATTTGGGAAAATGTAGGTGTAAAAGCAAACTCACACAGAAGTTTTTACAATATCATGGATTTTTTTTTATATGCACATTCTTTCCTACTTTTGAATTTGCCACTGTCACAAACAAAAGGAACAGCTGACAAGCCTATGTGAAAGAAATGTGTAGATTCTAATGGTACACTGTGGAGAAAAATTATTTATGAAATAAAATCTTGCTTTTTTTTTCCTTTAGAACATCTGACATTTGAAAAAAGCACAATGAAATTTAAAGGATGATTATACCTGAAACTTCACAAGGTTTATGGGATTTCTGATACTCTTTTTTAAGTTCATCATGTCTGTATATAAGATGTGGTTTGCTATGTTCATCTTCATGTTCACCTCCATCAGCTTTCATCAGAGGTTCTAAAATGTATTCACCATCATGTGCCTTGAAGGTGCCCATCTGAAAGTAAGAGAAGTAATTGAATTATTTTCCACTGAAAATAGTTATAAAAATAATTCTCATTGAAATAAAAGCTATTTATGATAATATTTTGAAGTTAATGATCATACATATGCAGGTGAGACAGGGGAAAATCCAGTGAAACCTGGAAGGTAAAGCAAGAGAAGTTTGCTTTCAGGGACTTGTCCCACCAGAATAACTCAGATTACCTTGCATGTTAACAATGTATCAAAGGTAACTACTATAAGAGTTATGAAATAAAGGAGATCACAAAAATAAGAGAAACTAGGTATAACCAAGCAGGACCTGTTGGGAACTGTGCAAAGGAGAGCAGAGGCCATCAAGAACTTCAGAATTCAACTGCTGTCCAAATTCTGGACTGATTTGTTGCCTTCTGTCTTTAACATAATTTATATAATATGCTTCTTCTAAAACTGAATTTTCCCCATAGATTAGAAATCATGTTAACACGATATTCTTTCTGAAGATTTTTGACTGGAGCACGAGAAATTCAAAGTTGACACCATTAAAGTGTTTTTCTCCTTGATTCCCCCAACACACCCCCCGTCCCTGGCCACCACAGACACACATGGGTAACTGTGTTGTGGGAACCACAGTAACTTGATTACTAACAAAAGCACTGGCACATACACAAAGAACAAAAATTAAGCTCCTTTCCCCCAGCCCCCTGCCCCATAATCCTTTCAATTATGAAATCCTAAAGCAGACTCTCTTCTTTCTCACTGCACTTCTAACTGAATTCATAATTTCCTATGGCTTAAGTACTCCACCTCAGGAGACTATGAGGAGGAAAAACATGAAAGAATTTCATAAAATTATTTTCAAACTTTTTAGCAAGTTCCTCGCTTCAGTCAATTAAACACACCAAGTGAGTAGGTACACTGCATCCTGATAAAAAATCTGCATGATATGGTTTAAGAGATTAAATGTTCATGTTAACCTTGAAACTCAAGGTTATAGAGAGAGTGGCAGAACAGGATAAATGAGAACAGATGCAAGAAGAGGGCTTTTTCAAACAACCTACTAAGTCTTTTAAAAACTGCTGCAGACTGCTTCAGTGTCCAGGGTATTGTGCTGAAATTACAATATCCCCTTGAATTTGGGATCCTTCTAATCAGTTATCAGTTGTTGATCTGTAACAGTCTGTTAGTCTGACACATGCCTGAAGCCCATGTGCAATCTTGTCTGATACATAAGGTTATTAGAGCTATTGACAACACCTTATGGATGAATCCTCAGCACCAGCTTTGTCACAGAATGAAAAAAGACACAGCTAAATAGTATTTTCATTTTAAGACTGTTTAAATCTAACTCACAGAAGCACTTTTCCCCCTCAGTTTCATTTAAATTCTTTGCAAGTAGTCTTCATGTTGGATCCTTTATACATTCAGTTTAGCCTTCTCACACCCAGTGTTTCCAGGGCATGTGATTTGTAGAGGAGAGCAGATCAAGCCTACCAAGAACAGCCTGGAAAGGGCTTCAGGAAAACAGACATGCCACAGCTTGCCAGTTAGTCTTAAGGTACAACCTTTTGGGTAAATGACAGGGACAGATAAGAGCCTGCCACTCAGGGACAAAGCATCGATTCTTCTTGTTAAGATTCATGTTTTATTACATATATTTTTAAAGTCACAGTTAACAAAACATCATAAATCTGGCCCCATACTATTTCTCAACACTGACATGCTAATTAATTCTTTCCTCCTGATATACCAAAACCCATATTTCTACATAATACATATTTGAAGTATGTTCTTCTAGATTTAAGCAAGAACTTTATTGTTCCTGCTTTATTTCCCACACACATTTTACTTCCCTCCTATTCTTTCAAACAGGTGGAGCAGATAATCTGGGTTTGTTTCTTCAAGGGCTTTTCCAACAAACAGACTTTCAGATTTTACAAAGGAATGGTTCCAGTTACAACACAAGTAAGATTATAAGAACAATACCCCAGAACTAATAAGGAAAGAGCTTGTACTACATTCTAAACTGAACTTCCAGAATATCAGATTTCCACTGGAAAAGATTAACTGCAAGAACAAGGTTATATTCTTTTCCTACAATTCCATTCCAAAAAAAAAAAACAAACAGGTTTTTGACTGAGTCTCTCCACTTCAAAATTTTACAGTTACAGACCACAAATTTGCAGGCCAAAAAGTTAGGACAGCTGAAAGGGCAGAATCCTCCATTATGATTCATGGCCTCAGAATTATTCTTTGCTCTTTTCATTAAATCAAAAGAGTAACACAAGATGGTAGAAGTGTGTCCTTAAGAGTGGAGAGTCCACCTATACAGATGCTTGGGACAACCGTTTTAGAAAAATGGAATCAAGTCATCAAGCTTCCTTTTGCTCACTCTTCAGCCCACTAATTCTCACACAGTATCCCAGGGTCAACGGCCTGTTTAGATATGGGAAAAATAGCTGAGCAAAAATCTATAACGCAAAAAGCTTTCATTCTTTCTACAATGAATTCTCTCCTCTTCAATAATGTATGGGTAAAGAAGCAATTAGTACCACTGAGTAGTTATGAAGGCCTCCTACCTGTAGTCTATGACAAATTTTTGCACATCTATCTCAACTGAGAAGAACTCACTATATTGTATGTGAGAAAGAGCAAAATTAAAGAGATGCAAGCAGTGCTCTGTCTTAAGAAAGGCATTTGATATTTGTCATTCAAAGACAAAGGAGGCATTGAACCTGTAGCCATGCCTTCCAATCCTTTAAATCCTCTAAGAAAACACATGGTTAGCTCTTCATTTTCCTAACGCATGCATCTACAGAAATTCAGTCACCAGTTACACTGTCTGTTTACAGTACTCCAGCCAGGAAAGTGATACTTCACGTGGTGACAGATTCTGCTGATCAAAATGGAGCTATTGCTGCATCTTGGACGCAGAAGGAAAAAAGCTGTGAGATCCAAACGAAGAATACTTTTGGAAAAATGAAATAAAGTCACTGAGATGTACAGAGGCAGGCTGCTAAAACAGGAGCTCAAGCATTTGCCGGAAATTAAATCAGAAATGAACTGGATTTATTTATCATCTACAGATGCCTCTCAAATCATCTAACAAGAAATCGGCCTGAAACATTCTATTTCTGTTCTTCAGATAAAGAGATAAAAGTACATTTAAAAGATCTCTTCAGTAGAAGTAGAGTACAAAATTGAAAACAGTCTCTTGCACATCATAAATAAGTGGTCCAAAGATGGGGTGCTACCCAGAACTATACATATGCATAGACTTGAGAAAATTTATGAGAAAGCCCACATGAGAATGGTAATTTATTTTTTGAATTTGAAATATTATGGATGATCTAAATCAAGGTTCAGGGGATCAACATAGCTACTCACTATATGGTATGACTTAGTGGTTTAAAGTGGCTTAAAACTGTACAGTCTTAATCAATATTAACTCTATTACAAGAGTTATAGAAGTGAGTATTGCAAAATTATGATTAAAGAATGTACCGTGCCCATATACAAATTACATCTTTGTCTATAAAGTTTGCAGAACACATGGAAAACATAAGGCATATACAGCAGATTTCAGAAATGAGGAATTAATATGTCCAACAGCACAATTGGAACGGTTTCAGAAAAACTTTAAAAGAACTGAAGCTCTGCAAAACTTGATTCTAAACTGGCAGACTCCCTCCCAAGTAAGCTCCACTCCTATGCTCAAGTACTTCTCATGCCCTTAAAGTATGGCTCCTTAACTCACCTAAAAACCTGCAAGAGCACTTTAACAGACAAAGTAAATTTAAATCTCTTCCTTTTATATTATTCTCTTCCTCACTACTATCCCTCCCCTTTTGTTTATTCAAAGCTCTTGAATCATGAAAGAATCCTTCCCCCTTTTTCATCCTGCTTCACTGGTACAACATTTTATGATGAAAGACTTCAGAAGCATTGCCTAATTAAAGAAAAAAGTATTAGGATGATCATAGTACACTGCCAACATCTGGAAAAAGTATTTCTACTAGAAAGTAATTCAGCTAGAAACACAATAAGAGATAGCAGTTCAAGCTAATCTATTAAGATCAGAGCTAATATATTAGAAATAATAAAACTAATAAAATCATAAATAACACAAACTAAGCAGTGGGGAAGAAATATCTAGCAATGAATGTTTTCTGGTAGAATATGTTTTCAGAAGTGATTGAAAGCAACGTTACTTTTGAAGTTCATAGAGAATAAAATGCTAAAAGTTTGTTATAGGCATCTAACTACATCTTACAAATTCTGTGATGTTAAGATTGCATGAGCTGACGGTAATCACACCATTAAAAGTATTGATGGGGCATTCACCTATGGTTGGAAGTGTCCTGGTCTGCAAAGACCCTGAGCATTGGTTAGATAAAATTTCTTAATTCCAGACTGAAATTTAAGTTCCATGTAAATGCTTAAAGAGATTTTACCTATTTGTATGTTTAGACCACACCTTACCAACAATCATATGATAATCATAGCACTGCATCCAGTGTCCTTACTGCCAAGCTACTTTCACTCAGGAATAAGGAACATATAGGGCAAAGATTATTCTTGTAGGAAGTATAGGCACTAGATACCCTGAGGATTCCTTTGTGAAGCTATTCTAGGCAAGAAAGTCTGGCTAAAGACTGGTGTAAATTGTATTCCAGGAGTTTCTAAATAAAATTTGTAGCAAAACCAGAGTGGCTAAAAAGCAGAAAATTTGTGAGAATGCTAAAAAAAAATCTCAAACCACCGGTAAAGAGCAGAAGTTCATGGCAATTAACAGGATTCATTGGAGTAGATGGAAGAGAGAGGGGTCATTCATTTATTTTTATCTTCATATACAATTCACAGTAAACAAGCTAGACAAGTCAACTAAAAATATGCATAACAACTTTTTTTAAATAGATATATACATGGAGATTCCATTACAGAAAAGCAGTTATCTTCCAATACCTGTTGAAATCAGCAAAACAAAATGTATATATACATGAAAGGATTTTCTTGTTTGTTTGGGGGTTACTTTGGGAGGGAGAGGGTTGTTGGCTTTTATTTTTGAATTTTAGGGGATTTGGTTTTATTACCTAAATTATTCTGACAGAACACAGACCTAGGGGATCCATACACTTTATCTTGGAGAAAACTACATCATACCATCTTGCCTTGCTTAAAAAATGTCAAGCAAACTCACATTTATAATTTATATTGGTTTAAAGAGAACTTCCTAGTTTTCATCTTTTCAAGTAAATGCAGAACCACCTTTTTCTCTCACTAGAAGATGAATAACTCCATACAGTCCTTTTGACCTCATAAGCACCATCACAGGCAATTATCACTCAAGAGCACACAAGCTATGGTTAGATTTTCTCCTTAGTCAGCCACACAGTAAGCTACCTTGAGTACTTCTGTCAATATGTGCATTCCCAGAAGGTATTAACTGTTCTCAGTGGCTGGCTTTGCTACCTTAATCTTGTTATTTTCTACATGAGGATATGTCTGAAACAGAATGAGAACTGGGACTATTGCAGATACACTATCTCACATGGGAAGCCTATCTATTCCCCAAGAGTACAAAGTTTCCCGAGATCCATGACAGCTAACTGTTGTTTGCCACCTAGGACTGGAAGCATTGAGACAAGAAAAGAAAACCCACACACACACCTATTTGCACACCAGTCATTCAGCTTACTGACAGCAAAGGGCCATATATTGTGTACTCTGCCCTCCCCTGTCACAGAAACTTCTGTGTACTTCCTCGAAGTCTAATGAACCCGTGTGTGTATATATATATACACAGATAAAAGGAAATCAAAGTTCCTTTGGCTGCCCAGGCCATACCAGCAAATCCACCTGTGTCACACAGATCCAAACAATAAAAGCAGCAGTTAGCTGAGAACCAGCTGCAGCCATCAAAACAATTTATTTGGCAAACATATGGGTAAAGAACGTGCCCAAGCAGCCACCAAGGAAAGGCCACTAGACACAGGACATGGGCAGAAGGCAGGCCAGCGATGGCTGAGCGCCCTGACGTAAAATGTTACATAGGCACATCCAGTCTGTTGAAAGGACAATTCCTGCAGAATTTTGCTGGTAAACAGATAGACACATACTCAGGTCCTACTGCTTTTGATAAAATATTTTCTGTGACAGACCTTCAGCTGCACAATCTGCAACTCCATGTATCTTCTCAGTTTACAACTGCAATTATCACCTGTATTTGCTGGCCCATGTGTGAAGGTATAGCATCTGTGGAAATATTTCCAGGAAAATTTGAGCTGCAAAGAGCCTGAGGAAAATATACTGGAGAAGTTTCAGGGTTTTTAAAACAGCTGTAGGGGGGACCTAAATTGTCTTCACTATTTTATAACAAGCCAAAAAGAAAGAACATTTTATCTTAAACTTGCAAAGTAAAACTTTTTACTTAAAACCATTTTGTGCTGACCAGAGAGAGAGCAAATGCTCAAGGTTATAATGAAAGCACGGAAACTCTTCCTGTTTTGCAGATCCAGAGCTGGAGTCTCACCTTATATTTACATGTATGACATGAGAAACCAGAACTACTAAGTGGAAGTCTTCATATCAGCCAGTAGCAGTAAGACTTTGTTTGCTCAAGCAAGAATCAATTGCCTTGAGCTGACATTTTAATAGGATTGTTTTCCTAGCTTATAATGGAATCAGTGCATTAAGATAAAAAAACTATGAAATCCAGTATGTGCCTTATGGATGTTCATAGCGTTTTAAATGTAACCCAAATGCCAAAACTATCCTGTCCAGATTTAGAAAGTAACTTTTTTGAAGTGATAGTTTGAAAGCTAAAGCATTAAATTACATAAAGGTAAGCATATTTTCCAGTTACAAATGTTAAATTTTCTTGGAAGAAACAATGTAGTTTCACTCATTGAGGTTGTTAGTACTAAGGAGCACATATCCGGAGTTTGTTACCTGCACTAGGCCTCCACAAGAAATTAGATGCTTACTATGCTAGCAGTAGCTTCTAGCAAGTTTTTGGGCTTTGGATTGTTGAGTTTTTTAACCAAACAATTAAAAATCGCAGTTTTTTTAAGACAAATTCCAGGACTGCTTCCTTTTCCTTAACAGGAGCCACTTCACCCATTCATAGCAGCAGACAGAGCTGATTTCACAATCTCTCAGAAAGGTGATCCGCTGACCCGTATCAATAAAAAACAAACACAACCTCCTGTACTGAGGATTGTGAAGACGCACACTTAGGTATATACTCCTGCCATTCACCAGACTAAAGCATCTGATGTGCAGTAAGGGAGCACTACCAAAGGGCTTCCTTGAGCTGCTGTAGAAAAAACTTGTCACACGCCAAAGCTACATTAGAACAAAGTGGTCCTGCCTTCCTGGACTGAAGGAAGCTGACAGCTGCCAAATCCATGCAAGAGATTCATGTGTACTTTTCTACTCCTAACTTCTGCCACTCAGTGAGCATGTGAAATTGCTCTACACAGAAGAGACCAGACACCCAAAAGAATGTATTTTTTCCTTCTTTCTTACCTTTTCCTCTCTCACTGTAGTCACATAAAACACCTTTGCCACTTAAGCATTCTTCTAGCTCACAAAAACTGATTTTAACTATCCTCAGCATCAGCCAACACCCTCCTAACCCCTGAGAAAAAATACCAGGTTTCTCAAAAGACTAAACAAACTATTTCTATAGCATTCATTCAGGATGATAAAAAACAAACAAACCCAATTAAAAAAGCTCCTTTCTTTAGATGGGTCCTGCTAGGCATAGAAGGTGCATTCCAGTTAAAATAAGGGAGCTATCATCATTTATAAGGCCCTTCATTCACTGGTATTAGTCTGTATTTGTCATTAAACTTACAAGTCACATGTTCTCAAAAGTTAAATGATTTTTAACTATTTGGGGCTTTACCTCTTTGATTTTGCTGTCTGCATAACATTTGAAAGGTTTCTTTAGTCTACATGCATTCAGGGACATCCTCAGCAGATCCCATTCCCTATGTTTGTAGGAAGCTATAACTGACTAAAGCAGTAAAAGTAAAAAAGATGGAACTTAAGAAAATAAAGTGATATAAAGCATGAAATCTCAAAAATTACTGTAAAGATGCAAGAAATATACCTGTATGTGATCAGATATTCAGCTAGGCACCCAGGCCATCACTTTAAACGACCTTCTGCCTTTGATGGATCCCAAAGTTCCCTAATTATACAGTCCCTCCTTGCAATTTCTACAAACTCCCTGCTGACCTTCTAACCTCCCTGTGCCATTTGCACCCCTGAACCCAGGGCATGCTCTGAAATGTAGCACAACAAAACTGCATTCAGGGTGTCAGGAGCCATTAAGCAATGCTCCATGGGTACTCTGGGTTGTAGGTGCTCTTAGCACATGAAGGAAAAGGCTTAATGGAGGGTGAAATGGCAAAGCAGAGTGGAGGGGGACAACGCACTCAACTTGAGAATGCAAAAAAAAGAAAAGAAGGCAATTGAGGAGGAATTAAGCTGTGAATGAATGCAGTCAGACCTTGGGGATAGATGCCTACAGGGTAAAGTGAATATAAGTACCTGGTTTTGCTTCCCACAACTCAGGCACATACTCAGAGCAATTTTTAAAATTCCATTGTTACATTTCCTGTACCTTTATAGCTAAGTGCAAGTAATTGTTTCCTCCCTAGCTTTTACAGCATTGGTCAAATATAAGTATTTCCCTTATATATGCAAAGCTGGAAGATAAAATTATACCTGCTAGTTCAAAGCAGTATCTTAACTTCCATACACTAAGCTCAAGTTCAGCGATCCTACAAAGAGAAAGGATTTTACCTAAAATAAATACAATGCAAGGCTACTGAGTCACTACCCTGGTTTCTACTCTCTTGCTCCCAATAAATAGTATCTTACCTCAGCAGCAGTCAGACTTTAAATGTTTGGATGCACTCATGAAGCATGGCACTGTTCATTAAAAGAGCAGTAACTGACTAATGTGTTTTTGCAGGTACATTTGTTGAATGCACAAAGCCATGAAATTTTAAAAACTTTGAGGATCAAAACATCTTTTTACTAATTTTTGAGGGTAGTTCCATCTAGGAATAGGGAATGTATTCAGGGACGACAAGATCTCACAGGACAATTCCACCTGGTCTGTAGTTCCCTCTTTTCACATTCATTGTTCTCTAAACTCCAAAAAAGTTTTCTCCTTTGGCAGCCACACAAGGCAGAAAACATTTGCTTTGAATCCATAAGGATGAGGAAAAACATTAGCTTGAAGGTTCTGAGTTAGGTTGGAGGACACTGTGCAGTTACAGGCAACCAGCTGGCTGTGACCACCACACAATCCTTCCCTGGAAAACAACAGGCATATCCCACAGAAGTGCAACAGCATCCATGGAGGCTCTGCTTCCTATTCTGAAAACCTCCACCACTAAGGGGAAAGCAGACACAACACTACACACCCTCCAAGGCTGCATCTGCCTGGGCAGAAAATGAAATGAGAGGTGAGAGAAAGTCCTGAGAGCAGCGAGACAGAAAGGTCTTTGCTGGTGGCTCAGACTGGACACTGTGAGCCAGGCAATGACTGAGGACATGAAGCACAGCTGGAAGCTGCAGTGAAAAGTTGACAAGGCTCATCTAGAAGAGGCAAAGGCCTAATTTAAAGGCACTCAGGGATTTCTGACCATACACATACATATGTGTAATACTGTAATGTGTCAGTAAGGAGGAGGGGGGAGGGAAATAAGATGTTCAGCTTGTTGCAGGCAAGAAGATGGTCTTGTGATGAAGAATTTGAGAAGTGATAAATAAGGTAGTTGAGACAACTTTTAACAGCAGTAAGAACATGTTTTGCAGAAAAGTTATTTTCAATGCACATGGTCCCTTCAAGTAATGCAAAGCAACAGTTTATAGGAATAGAATTCAAACAGGCAGCAAAGGTTATGAAAGTAGAAATTCTTAGAACTTCTCGGATTTATTCTGTATAAAGTATGCCACTATTCTCAATGACATGGCATTTGAGCATCTATTAAAACATAAACATGGACAAAATAAACCAAAACCAATCATATTTGTGATGCCTCATCTTTCCCTCTCTTAGTAAACACATTAAGGTATTTGGTATATTTTTGAATTGAGTTTTGGATAATGTAGTCAAGAACCAATGACAGTTGTTTGTAAAGCAAAATATATAGACAAAACTCAGGATGAATACAGAATCATTGTTTTCAAATGCTTGCTTCTTCACTAATTTCCAAGACTTATCCAAAGTCCACAGACCTCAAGCCAAAGACAAGGTGGTATATACCCAAATATCCAAGAAGCATAAGAAAGAGATGTGTCTCTTAAATAGCAGTTATTTCTGGTTCTCTCCTCTACCCTGTGTTCCTTCACCTTCTTTTAATACACATTAAATAGCCCTAAATACATCCAACCAATTGCATTCTATTTTGTGTAGGCTACTAGAAAGAGCCTAGTACATGAAGCTGGATTTTCTTGAGGTCCCAAAAATAAGAGTCTTGCACCTTGATTTTCCTGAGTGACTGCAAAAAAAAAAAAAAATGGAACAACCCCAACTAAAATTCACAGTAGTATTTACAACGCTGTATTTCTACAGTGTGCATGGCACACAACTTGTCCTTGGCATTTCAATAGGCAGCGATGTGGTAAAGCACAAGGTACCAGTTTTCATGTTTCTAGGCACAAAAACTGTAAAGTTTAGCAAAACTACACAACTCTTTTCAAAGACAGTTGTGTGATACTATTTCTCCATTATCACTTTGGAGGACGTAATAAATGCTATCAAGAGATAAGTACAAAATGTATATTGTTGCAGTTTTGATTTGTCTACTCAATTCAGTTCTTAAGAGGTGTTTCACAGACACAATTAGGAAATTAAAGTTAGGAAATTTCCTATTCCCTTTAGCAGAAATGTGTTTAGAGAGCACTACTGCACACTTATTAGGATATAACATACCTTTACAGTATTGCTGAAAGCTGAGGAAGAAACTGGTCAACACCAGCTCTTCTCTCACCATCTCAACTACCATTACTCCTCACTTACAACCACAATATCTGTTAAGCTACAAACACATAACTGATGCCAACTTACAGCATCACTTTATCAAGTTAATAGCTTGCTGTGTTTCTAAGGGATGCTTTTTCCTCCATTATAACGCTCTTAGTGTCAGGAGTTACATCAACCAAACTATATTACTGGCCAGCAACAGATCCTTTGAAAGCACCATTTGTATATCACACAAGAGAAGTATCATCATCACTGCACACTGCTGATGCCAAGACATTTCATGACCAACTACTTGGAATGATGCCCAAGAATTTCCAGCTTAGCTCTCCAGCCAAGGCATCCCACTACATTTCTTTCAGGGAGGAGAATGTGAATGGAGACAGAAAGCAGTGACCAACATGCTTACCAAACCACCACAGATGCTGAAAACAGCCATGTGCATCTCCTGGGCATTGACGTGCCCCCGATAGAAACAGTGGCGCAAGTCAGGGGTCGACTGCTTCTGCGCAGCCCCGACGTGCACCACCGTGTACTGAGCAGCAACGAAGCCTGCATCAGCACTCAGGTTGAGCTGGAAGACCTGCCCGTATGCTCTGAGCTGGTAATGTGTTCGGAAAGCAGCGGGCTCCAGCGGTGCCTCCAAGCTCCTTTTCCTCCTTCTGAAGTGATGCGTGTGCGGGAAAACCTCTCCAAACTCATTGACTCGGACAGGTGTGATGATTTCATAAGAGGAGAGCTGCTTCACCAAGGTCTCTGCAACAGAAGACAGGATGCTCAGCCGGACGCAGCAGCAGAGCAGCAACCCCTCGCTGGCATCCGCACGGCTCCTGGCACGGCACTCGTGGCGCCAGCCCGGGGTCCGGTGACAGCCGGGGGGCAGGGGGCAGCCGCCAGCACGGCCGGCGAGACCCCGCGGCGGCGGCCGCCCGACCCCGCCGCTCGCCGCCCCCGGGAGCGAGCGCTCCCTCCTCCCGCCCGCCGGGGAGCGGCGGCTGCCCCGGAGGGCACGGCGCCCGCCGCAGGGCCAGGACGCCCGGGCCGGTCGCCGCCTTTGTTGCCGCTCGCTTACCTTGTCCGGGATGGAAGCGGACTCCCCACGAGGCGGTGACGAGCAGGCAGAGGGGGCACAGCAGAGCCGCCAGCCGCCTCGCCCCCCGCATGGCTCGCTCCGCGGCGGCCGTGCCCGCAGCGCCCCCGGGCCCACGCTGCCTCAGCGCCCGCCGGCC
>WAAE01017889.1:0-25261 GCA_013400495.1 Nicator chloris | reverse complement strand
CGCCCGGGCCGGCCCCGCACCGCGCCGCTCCTCCATGCGCCCCGCGCCCCTCCTCGCGTCCGGCCGCCTCCGCAGCCCCGCACACGACCGCGGGAAGCCGCGCCGCGCCCGCGCTCCCTCTCCGCCCGCCCCTCGCCTCCGCTCCCCCAGCTCGCTCTCTGCCGCCGGGGTGGGCGAGGGCGGCCCTTCCTTTCCCGTCCCTGCCTCCGCCTCCCGTGCCGCTGCCCCCGCGGCCGGCGGGGCGGTGCGGAGATGCCCGCTGCCCTCAGGCGGGGCCGTCCCCGCACTTCACAGCGCCCCGGGGCACGAGCCGCCCAAAGGCGGAGGGCAGGCGGAGGGCAGCCCCCCTCCGCGGCGGGGACAGGGGCGGCCCGGGGGTCTCGGCCCCGTCCCGCCGCCCCCCGCCCCGGGTGCAGGCGGCGTTACCTCACGCGAGTGGTGTCGCTCCAGCCAAAATACGGGCTTCTGAGAAGCCTGGCAACGCCACGTTCCCACCGGGAGCGGCAGAGGCCGTGCCGTGAAATGCAGAGGTGTCAGTGTCCCACAGATTCAGGACCACTCAACCGCAGCCCCGCCGATCACCTGCCCTGCACCGCTGCTCTGGGGGGAAGCCCGAGCAGCTTCGAAAGAAGGGGATGTCCAGGCAGAGCCTGACACCACGGTGTGGACAGACAGGAATTGTTCTAGCTCCAGGTCCCCTGCTTAGGTTGTTCTTTCTGGGCAAGGTCTTCATAAAGCTGCTTGTCTCAGCGTTCAGGGAGCCTGGCATCCCTCTCAGGTTTTACTTGAATATTTTTTTTCCTGAAATGAGGGAATGGGCTAATCGGGCCTTGAGTGAGGCTGTGTAGTACTGAAAGAGCTTTCACTGCTGGAATAAAATCATACGTCCCTTGTCAAGAGTCCAGGATTGTAGAAGGAATACCTGGATTGTTCCAATGTATATTGGTATCCAGCGTAATCTTGAGAATATTGAGTCTTGTTGGGAATACCCTATTTCTTCTTGAATACTTAGAAGATGGAAGCTCGCGGATATTAAAGTGTTTTCTTTATGTGGGGTCACTGATCAGCTCTAAGTTATATGAAAAGAAAAAAAAAATTTGAAATCTGAGGAGTTCTGCAAAGTGAAAGCAAACAAAAAGCTTGTGTCTCCAAATACCATGACTATCAAAGAAATCCAACAAGAAGCAAGAATTTAAAATGACTTCTTTTAAACTGCATACACCAGAGAAGACTTATCATGAGAGGTAAACAGAACTCCAGTTCTGAGAACTGAGTGTGAGAAAGGAGGTGGGAGGAGAGAGGTCCATTCTGCCCACCACAGAAGCATGAAGATAGAAGATTCATTTCAGTAGCCCGAGATGTCCTGTTGCAGAACACACATGGACAAAAGAGTAGAGCAAAAGTAGAGCAAAGTTTAAGGACGAGTGCTTTGATTTTATTGGCATAAAATGTACAAACAATAGTAAGACATTAAATTGAGGGGAGCAATTGTTATACATGCCTCAGATTTTTCCAGCAAATTAGAATTTTCCCATTTCTTGGATCTTACTCGTTGAAGTGGTTATCAGAGTGCAGCAAGTTATCTCCTTCCTGGTCAACTGAAATGGTTGTCAGTGATGAAGCAAATGAGCACTACTTCATTAAATGGAAGAAAATACCCACTGATTCAGATGTGATGTTTCACTTATGATTTGCAAAATTACTTTTTGTAAAAATAAACAGAAGCACTAAGCACGGGGAAAGTCAAAGGTCCAGTGACCCCAATTCAAGCACAAAACTTTGTTGTAGTCCTCTTCAAAGGAAATATAACTCAATTTTTTAAACAATATATGTGTTTTTAGTATTTTAGGAAAGACATTTGCTTCAAATGCAAATATTTTAGAAGCAATAAAAATACTTCTCTTAAATCTCATTTTAATGTGTTTAAATTTCCCGGTATTCTTTGTGAGAATGGAACACCAGCTCTTCTATGGTAAATATTGAAGGTATATCTCTCCCTGAAGATCTACTGTTTAGAACAATTTAAAATTGACAACCTCCATTTAGACTGACACATGTTCCAGTAGCTCCTATCAGTGCCATGGACAAAACCCAGTGCCAGCAAAGGCACTTTTTTTCCCAGATTTTCAACTGAAACAAAAAGTAAATTTCCAAACATGAATCCAGCGATTCAGGCAATGTGAGGCCTTACAGTTGAACACTTTTTTATACTTAGCAGCCATTATTCCTTCAAAAACTACTGAAGCTCTACAGGTATTAGGCACAAGTCTGATTTTCAAATGCAAGATGGGTTAGCTGTGCCGGAGCAAAGGACAATAGGGCAGGGGATTAAGGCAGTTCTAGTAGTGTTCATGTTACCTGAATGGCTTTGGGCAATAGGCTGCGGTCATTCATTTGACCTCTACCCATATGGCATCAGTTTGAATCTTGTGAGGAGCAAATATAACCCTGAATATCAAAGCAATTATTGTTTCTATTACAAAGAAATATAAGTACCTCAGAAAATTCAGAAATCATAGAAACAGTATGTTTGCTACAACTCTTAGAGGTAGAAGGGTAGAGACAGGTATAAGGATAAAATGAAGATGAAGAATTATGGAAGTTATTCAAAGAAGCAGAACTGAAAAAAAACCCATAATGAAATATTAAAAACTAAATTTAAAAAAAAAGGGAGGAGGGTGGTAAGTACGGAAACAAGGACACAGAGAGGTTGTGCAGTTTCCATCCTTCTATATACTCAAAACTCATCTGGTCACGAAGCCCTGAGCGAGCTGAATTAACTTTTAAATTAGTCCTGCTTTGAGCAGGAGATTGGCCTGGGTGACCTCCAGAGCCTCCTTCCAGCCCAGGTTATTCTAGAATTCTATGAAACAAAAATTTAAAAAAGGTTCTTGGAGAAGGCTGAAAGACTGAAGTGGAGAGGAAAAAAGAAAGGAAAATACCTATTAAAAGAACAGAGATGCAGGGGAAAAATCAGGAGAAAATAGTCTTCAGCTCCAAAGAAACAGAAGAAGAAAGGAGATACGATTGAGAATATTTGGTAAGATTTTTCAAGGCTAGAAGTTATATACTGGTAAAGCTCCAGCTAAGGCAGTGGAACTATGCTGGTTTGCATCTGCAAATGCAGTCCTCAGAGATGTAATGTATTCTGACTTCATTAAATCTGCATTGACATTAAAGCTTGCTATTGAACAGTTGTCTTTAAAATGCCTCCTACATTAGTGAAATAAATCCATCTATTTACAGTATTTATTCCTTTCACTTCTCTCTTTCAGTTGATATGTTTGGAGTGAAGTATGTTGCACTAGTTACTTTGCAAGTCAATGAAATAGAAGGGTAGTCTGTGCTTGCTGAAATCACTTGTCTTCCTTGGAGTTTCTCTAGGATTTCATGGACAAAATGAATTGCAAATATTACTCAAATAATTGCATATATTACTCAAATATTTGTATTGTGCACTTAAAATGCTGCAATAGGTAAGGCTTACCAGATAAAACAGTAGGATTTGCAAAAATGCATACTGAAAAAATAATAATTTTTTTCCTTAGAACCACAGATTAGCTGTTAAATCCTTTCACCTGTTTTTGGCTCCATTTTTTTTATTTAAATTGTCTTTTGTAAGTAGTTTTGGCTGAAAATCACAAAGTGGAAAATAGACTTATAAACATCAGTCATTCAGAAAAGGCAAAGACAACATTTCACAAGTAAGTGAAATTGTTATAAAAATAAGACTTATGAACTAATTTTATTTTTAAAAGGAGACTATATGAAATATATATTTTATTTCTTTATTATTATATCTTGGCATTTTTCTGTCTTGTGGAATGGAATTTCAATCAGACCTTCAGGCTCTTATTTACTGTTCTTGACAGAACACTAAGCACATTGCACAAATCTGCCCAGTTTGCAATCACTTCTCTAATTCCTTGACTTATCTCACACTTACCCTGAGATATTAATACTTACACACACACACACATACACACCATGGAGCCACCCGACCTCCAGCACAGGGACAAGAGTGGCCCAAGTCCCTGTTGCCCAAGGCTACTGTTGTCAGGAGCGGGCTGGCCTTGTGCAGGCGCTGAGCCTTGCAGAGAGCTGGCTCACTGCCTGTCCCATAGCCCTTCCCATCTGTGCCCCACCATGCTTCCTGCACAGTTCCATCTGCAGTGAGCCGTGGGAGCTGGGATTGTTGGAGGGAGGTGTCTGCCTGGGTCAGTCAGTATTCTCTGTGTGTTGCCAGCTGGGCTGTTCCTGCATGACCAGACATGTGAATTTGATACATACTCCTGTGGAAAAAATGGTTAATTTTTTTCCCCACAGTATGTATACATTTCTGCTACTGTCTGCATTCACACTATCGTCGTGTTTCAACAGCGGTGACTCACTCTAAGGTTAATGTCTGTAAATTTATTTTTTCCTTAAGCAAAAGTAACAGAAAGTTCATAACTTTTATATTATTTAGCATGAAGTTGTCAAGTTTTATCCTGTGAAATACAGGTTTACATAAACAGTGAAAGGTACTGAATAGCATGCCATGTAATTTAAACTTGCTTCACTTAGTTTTATTGAGATCTTTTTACATTATTCATTTTGTAACATTGTCTATTAAACACTAACTTACTGGTAAAAAGTATTATTTGCAAACAGATATATACCAGGCAGTCATAAATAGTAATTTAAGAAGCTTATGATTGATTAATATTATTTCTTTGTGTTACAAGTGAAGACAAGCACTTTGATATCATCACAAGTTCCCTGAGAGGGAAAGCCAAGAGGCATATGCCAGCTACAAAGTATTACACCCAGACTTGTGCAAGGAAGTACCAAGGATGTACTGAGGCTCAGTGATCCAGGACAGAAGCAGACTGATTTGTGCCTTCTCTGAACCCTGGGTCAGGAATCCTGCTCCAAACTTAACCCTGTTTTTGTGGTCCATCAGTACAGAGCACCTGTTTACTTAGATGGGAGAATTTCGAGGAGAGGCAAATGTAGGTCACCACAAACTCCTAGAGAAGTATGCAAAGAAAAAAAAGCCCCTCTAACCTGACATGTACAAGTGATTACATACAAGTAATTCAGAAAAATAAGAATTACTGCAGTGTGAAGACGAAGGCATGTGCACTCACTGCCAAAAAGCTTTTTTTTTTTTTTTTTAAGTCACAAGCACACTGCAGCTGTTACTCTGGCTAGAGAGAAAGTAAAGAGACATAGGGTCCAATTCATCTCTCATATCAACGCTGTTAGTTATGCCAAGGATAGTTTGGCTCACATAGCACTCTCCTAGCTACCAGCCCTTTTCAGTGTCCCACTCTGGTTAGTACCTAAAATTAGACTACAAGAGAATATAAATTTAACATTCCAAGGCAGTAACAGCAGTCATAAAATTGGGCATCAAATTATTAATAGCAAGTGAAATTATTCCTAATTGTGTTAAATCAAACCTGTGTTTGTCCCGTGGTACACTATGCCATTTAGAAAAGCTGGCTTTAGCAGGAACTAGACTCCTCAAAACCAGAGATTTGCATTAAAATATATGTCCATGTGGTGAACTGCACAAAGACTATGAAGATCCAGAGGTATCTGAACACCAAACACTCTGCCATAGCACGATGGAAAGGATTACTTAGAGCACAACATGAGACATCCTCATATCCCAGTGCTGTGTTTCAAAAGGAGATGTGAGCTTGTTTTGCATTAATTTCACTGTTCTGACATTATAGTCATACGACATAAATGTGGGAACATCACAAATTCATGCATCATTGCAGTATCTTGCTTGATCAAATATTGTTATTCATTGCTAGAATATTGTTCATGTGTTAGAACTCATAACTCTGACTATGAAATTGCTCAAGACAAAAGGAGAGGAAAATCCTGTATACTAACAGGCTTTCCTGGAGAGAGTATATGCTTCATATCTTGCAAGAAACTTCTAGGAAAAGAGTTGTCAGCTCTCTGCCAGCTGATAGTCACTGAATTAGCATATCAGAAACTACCATCTTCATTCTGGGTTTTTCTCAGATATGGGATATTTTTATTTTCCTTTAGACACTACTTTTCCCAGCTGGGAGACTCACATGAAAAATACCAAACTGATCACCAAGACAGTGGATGGATGAGGGCTTCCTTGGCAAAGCAATACAAAGCTGTGTGTAAAGAGCTGCATTGTGTTTCCATCTTTAGTAATTCTGGAAGAATACCTTCTGATAGCCAAATTGAAAATGCTAACATTGCAGAAAGTAGTGATGCCCTATCTACACAAGGAGATTACAGAGAAATAATTATTCTGATAAATACATACCAGTTCAGGAGATTATTTCCTGTGAATTTAGTTTTAGGTCTACAAAACTAATTAAGGAGAGTTGTTTTATCCCATCCAGCAGTTACAGAATTAATTCAGGAGAAAATCCGTGTTTAATTCTATTTCTTCCAAAGGAAATTTGATCTTATGTTTCCATTAACTGATAGAGTTAACTGGGTATGCTTGTGACTCATTTCCTTAATGATGCTCCTCATACATTAACAACTCAAAATTTCACTATCAGAAGACCTGTATAACAGATATATACTGTATAGCAGTTAGATCTGCTTTCTGTTGCATAGTTTCATATCTCGTTGAGACACCACAAAGAAATGAATGCAAGGATCCCACATCATTCTTCTTGAAGTCTCTAAGTCAGAGTCACTGGGCAAAACTTCTTTTTCATGAGCTTGAAAGAAATGGCATCAAGCTGAAAGCTTTTCTAGTTCTTTTATATCCTCTAGTCAAATATTTTGAGGATGAAAATATTTAGATTAAGTTTGAACAAAGGAATTAAAATAAAAAATTGGTTCAGCCACTGAAAAAAAGGTAATAAATTTAGTGCCAAGCAGGACCTAAAATATATGTCTTGAGTACTTACTGTCCTGAATAGATTTGAAGTTCATACTGCTGAATGGACAGGTCACCAAGTCATTTATAAGTTGTGAGAATTCAGTATAGCAGTACAAGGATACTTTCCTCAGTGCTTTAAAAATGGATTTAATAAGTTTGTAGTGCTTTCCTGAGATGCCACTCTTTCCCTTTATGTAAGACCCACAAAGTGACTTCCAGCCAGTGAGAGGTACAAAACTGAGGCATTCGTCTAAAACCAATATTGAGAGAGAAGGTGTGTGTTTTCTGTACCTAGGACAGGAGGTTTAATATTACTAGCAAAATTCAAATAACTATTATTAACAAACTTAACACTTTCCTGCCAAACAGAATGTTTTGTGTTGTAGACCCTTTTTGCTAAACACTTAAGTAAAATCATCTGCTCATTTGTTTTCAGACCCTGGAGAGTCACGAGATGGACAATATTTAATTAGCAGTAATTTAAACAAAAATACTTTGAATTTGAGCCAACAAGACAGTTTCATTCCCTCTTTTTTCTTCCCAAGACTAATTCCCTCTTCTTTTAAGCATTCTCATTTCTAAAATCAGAGAAATATTACACTTCTGTACTCAATAATGCATTTACTACTAATGCATGAGAAACACTTAGTTCCACTGTAATTTTAACGTGTCCCACATATGCATAAAGATAAGCTCTCTCATTACACTTTGAGGCCATAATGAGCAGTTTTATTTGGTACTTAATAAAACTGTAAGACTGTTCCCTAGGCACAGAATAACATAGGGGCCTCAAAGGGACTTAAGTGGTTGTCAGACCTCTGAGGAGAATATGTGTGCTTTGCTCACATGCACATTTCCTCCTGAAAAGTGCTGCTATAAAGCAAGAAACTTTAGATAAGTGTATATAGTGAGTTACCTAGAAATTAACCATTCTTTAAAACTGACAACGTCAAATCAGGGATCACAGGGAGAAATTACACATGGCTCTGTCATGTTTGCATTCTTTTGAAAATGTTCAGGCAAAAATAGTACTTATGGTAACTTCTGAATGGCTGCCTTTCTGTTTCTAGAAGGCCTGGACAATCTACATCCTAACTCATACATAATGAGATGTTGTTACAGATACAATGCCATCTTCCACGGCTTGGTATCTTATTGGTAATTAACCCTATACAAACCAAGCACAAATTGAGTAAAAAAAGTCAAAGATCTAAAGTAAATTCAGTATTTGGATGTAGTACGGAACCAAACAGAATTATAAGTAAGAAAGCATAATTCTTAAAACCAGAGTCACCAGGTTCCAATTTTTTAAATTTTCATAATTGCAGAATTTTTAACTAATTAAAAGTAGCAGAATACTCCAGGAGAAATGCCTAGGCTACAGAAACAGTTACAATCTTGTCACCAGCATGTCAAAACATCAGCTGGATTCCATCTCTATCCCATACAGCAGGTGGTAGAAGGAAATCATCTGACACAATTATCCCGAGTTAGCAGGTGTTGGCATCAGTCAGGCTTTTCATAAAAAGCAAATTGTCCTCATCAGAAAGTTTAACAGAGAAAAATACAATTCCACTCTAGCTTGTGTTTCAGTAAGTCATTTCAGAAACAATTTAACTAGCTATGATGGCTCAAAAATATACAAGAAATCTTTAAATTCATAAAGTTGTCACTATAAATATCAGTGTTGTTTAGCTACTTTGCTTAGGTTTGTTTTTTTTTTTTCTAATATTAAAACTATTATTTGCTCTTCAAAATTAGTATTAAGGCTGGCTGATGACCATTGCCCTGGGATCATTCTCTCATTGGATTCAGTGAAGCTGTGTGTACACACTATCTGTGTCTGCAAATTTCTCTGCTCTCAGATTGCCATGAAGGAGCATGCTGGTAACTCTCCTCTTCCTACATGCATTGCAACAATATAATTTTATTTTAAAATATCCAATTATATTCCATCAATGAAATAATGTCAACTGCTCTATAATCCCCATTTTCTAGACAATCTTTTTACTTATACTATTTTATTGTTTATATTTATTTAAATTTTTCTCCTTTCTTGCAGTTCATGTACTTATATATTCAGTAAGCATACAAATAAACAGATTTTGAAAATGCAATGGATAGACCTCTATGAGTTCTTTATATTTTTTCCCAAAAAATATAACTTTGTTTTCAATAATGAATTTCCTTTAAACTTCTGTTTCTACAGGATTTTGCTGATAAATGTACTCTTATTTTTTTTAGCAACGCACACACAGATAGTTGACTCAAGGCTGTACACTATGTTTAGTATTTGATTTTCTTTTACTCATAAATCATGGCTCTTAGTCGTAGTCATTCTGATTTTTGAAACATTTTGCATCCAATTTTCTCAAAAGCATACTATGGAGAATTGTGTTCTCTATTTGCTAAACAAAGCATTTTTGATAGTATATGGAAGCATTTTCTAGAGATTTTAGCACTCTGCTTGGACACAGATAGGTTACATCAGTGAATGCCCTAACAGCAATGCTCTTGACTTCACTCAATAATGAATTATATAATATTTCAGGTGTAGTAAAAGACTCATTCAAGAATATGGCAAGCACATTATCTATCTGGAAGTAGAAACTAAGCTGTGTTGCTTGCATAATACTACTATTATTACTGCATCTTATTCCAATTTGGAAAATACTTATCTCCTTCGACATTTAGAGAACATCCAGGACTAAACCTTTCCGTGAATTGCACCATACCTGCCTGGTGAGCTCAGCAACCTTTGTCTGATATCATTTTCATTTTCAGACAGATACTTGATACCTTGCAGAGGAGCACTTAAATATAATTATCTGTAGCCTCATTAACCTTATTACGGCGCCTTAGAGCTGAAAACTATTAGCTGCCAAGACTGACTGTGATGGACTGTTAGACAATCAGATATTTACCTCACTTGGGTCATTCCTTCTAGTAAGCAATAAAATAGCTAGAACATGATCTCTGTAACCATGGGAAAAAAATCTACAGGGCAGCAGATACATCCTTGAACTACTAAATCTGTATATATTGGGAGGATCTCTTATGGTATAGTAATTATCATTAAAAAGGGTTTATTATACACATAACAGTAACGTATTATGGATCATGTTGCTTCAGTTTTGCTTAGCTTATTCCCTGTAGTTTTCCATTTTCTGTTATAAAATCTTCCAGTTTCTGAAAATGCCTCTGCCTATACACTGGCAAGTTGCAATCCCCATTTTTTTATATCTCCATTTGCATACCCATTTATATATCCATCTATATATCCCTGCATATCCATTTTTTAATATCTTAATGTTTCTAGACTTGTGTAACACATCAAAATATAAAATAAAACAAAAAACTTTATGGAAAAAAAAGTGAAATTTCTTTTTAAATTAGAGTATTTCCTAGGTAGCATTATTGTATTAAATACTCTGGACCTCAGTTAATGTACTGATTATATAAGTGGGTGTTATAAAAATGGAGGTTGCTGCAGAAAGCTTCAAATTTGAATGAAACAGAAAGGTCCTAAAATTAGAGAATTGGAAAGCCGTGTCCATTTAGAGCAATCTAAAAGTAGAGCAAATGCCATGTATCCAACGTGGGTTCTTGCCAACAAAATAGCCTGGCAGGAGATTAGAGGGATCAGCAGTTACCCCAGTGACCTGACAGAAGGCTGGTAAGGTGGATTGGCACCAGGGTGGAGGTGAAAATCAGGCACAGAGCCACTGGCCATCCATGTCAGAGACAAGAGGGCAGGAGGCCAGGCAGGATGACAGCATACTGTTCTTCCTCTTCCTAGAAGGCAGAGCAGGCTGAATGTAGTGAGTGTTTCTTTCCAAATTCTCAGATACTTGAAATCAAGGTGTGCACTTTTTCTCATTTGGAATTTCCTTGATTTGCTATAGGGAAATAAGCAGAAAGGTAAGTCTTTGTGGTGAAATGCTTTGTGCAAAGTGAAGGAGCAGTGAGCACACATCAAAGAAAATACTCTGAGTTATTTGTGCCCTGAAAAGCTCCTCCTGGTACTTTGAAAGTTCTCTCTTTAGATATCAAGATAGAGGAGTGACATGCAACTGTCTTTACTGGGAGCAGGAAATTCCAACAGTTGTGCCAAACTGAAGCACTGTGGAGGGGGAAAACACTCATGCTGGAGGCTCTGCAGTCTGGTGCCATCAAAAAGAGCAGCAGCCAGAAGGATTGCAGTATGGCATGTTCCTCTTGGTGCACAGAAAGGTGTGACAGACAGTAAGCTATAGTGCCAACTAAAAGCAGTGACAGTGAGCAACAGCCCCGAGGTCGTGCCAGAAGGGGTAAGGTTGTTTAATCAAGTCAGTTTTAGGTTGGTGCATAGCATCATGACTCACAGCACAGCTAAAGAACATGTTTACAGTTCCCTCAGATAGTTTACAGCACTTCTAGAGCAATGAGAGGAGTCTTGTCTCAGCATCTAGAAGAAATATTGATGAGATGATCTTCATGTAGGGTGAATGAGTACATTTTCCTACATCACTGCTAGGTTTTTTTAAATTATAGACTTTCAATAAATCAAGAGAGCTTTACCATATAAAAGAGACATTAAACAGCTGTTTTATTAATATCTGTTTTTACCTAGCCTTTTTAGTGCAAGGAAAGGGATTATCTTAATTGTTGTACCTTTGCTAGTGGCTCATCTGTGTCAAAATCTGACCTGCAAGTCAAGACTGCTCCTTTTGGGATGTGCCAAAGAGCCCTTTGATAGGAGGTGATGAAAGACAAAACTTGGAAATTAAACATTTTATCAAAAACTGCCACCCACTAAGCAATGCAAAAGCAAGACTGATTGAATGTGAAACATCAGTTGACAATGGGCAGTGAGGATGGACTGCAAGGAGTCCCCACCTCATTTCAGGTCTTTTGGAGACTCAAGCACTGTGTCTCTCTCAGTAGCCCAGGCTGTGCTCGCTTTTTATCTTCTCTGAAGGTTACAACCACCAAACAGGACAAATGTATCACATTTCACTCTCTGCTCGCTCTCTCACAGAGCAAGAGGAGCTATAAATAGATATTTCTGTAAGCCTCACCCCTTGCTCTGTGCTTTGGGCAGTGGGACAGATCCACACAAGAAACCAGACCACAAGAGATTTTATGGGCTCTGTGCTGCTCCTGGCACAGGAGCAGCAGTTCTACAACTAACATCATGGACTATGGGATTGAATTAAGTGGGAAAGAATCCTAAAAACACTCACGTGTTTTTCAGAGTGATAATGCATTTTTGCTTGGACAGAATTAGTAATGAATTTACCAGTTTACACAAGTAGGTATAGTCTCATTGAAGCAGTAAATTTTGATCACTGTTTAAAAATTAACTCAATTACTGACTGAATATCACTGAAATATCAGCTAAGTATTTGAGCACAAAATTCACCAAGTGCACCAGAGCGCATAGGAGGCTTAGACTTCCAAGTTCCCAGATACTCCCGGTTCAACTGTCCACATCTTCTGAGATGCTGTTTACCTTGAAACCTACCAATCTCAGCAGGATTCGGGGATGCATTTTTCTGTGAAAGCCACAGCACCTTGCAATTTAAAGTGGGAACATTTGTGATGGTGCTCATCCATGTTAAAGTCATGTAAGTACTTTTCAGATCTAATTAAACGTTTTGGGTGTGAGAGCCACCATTATAGCTATTTATTAAAACAGCGTACATACGTTGCACAGGGCTTGTACAAACCTGTGCCTATGAACAAATGAAAAGCTTTTAAGATCACAGAGGAGTGTTTGAAGTTAAAAATTAGCCATGATTACGTACACAATAGCCTGTCACTTCTTTTATGCTTCTGTAAAATAAAACACTGTCAAGAAGAAAGTGTCCTGAAGAAACACCAGCACATAACTTTACACTTGCTTAAAATGTACTTCCAAAGCTGCTAAAACTTGGTTATTGAAGCATATATCCTATTTTAAAAGATCTATTTGTTGTCATTTTGTATTGACACAAAAAAGTGTATATAAGACACAAACTTACTTGCAGTAAAAAGCTTTTTCAAATTTATTTTGCATTGTTAGAAACCAAATGCTAGAAGGAGTTATCTAGTATCCTTTTAGGAAAAGTGAGGATGGTGTCCTTGCAATTTAATCAGCACAGAAGCTGCAAAGAAATAAAGCAAACTCCATTTGGCAGAAAGCCTGTAAAGGATCTAGCTTGTATATTGTGGAAGTCTAGTGCAGTCTGAATTTTCCGAATTTTAATTTGCCACAATCTGGGAGATTGCAAAGGCCAATCCACTATATCAAATTTCTTTGCTCCAAGAAAATTTCTTTCAGGTGAGCAGCACTTTGTCAGCAGGTGCAAAACGATTATTGTTTGCATAATCAAAGTATCAGAGATGCTACAATGTTTTATTTCAAATTTTTCAAATATAATCAGCCCAAAGTCCGATAAAGTTAAGAATAATGACAACAGGATCCTGCAAAGGTTGCCTTGAACAGTCTCAATACTAAGTAATCATAGAAGGTCTACCTACCACAGCTATGTACATTACTAGAAAGTAAGCAAATAAATATTTGATACTTTGAAACTTTAGACTGACAGAAGCGCTACGGAAAAAGACAAGAAAAAGACATGACTGTCTGTATTTTTTTCTTGAACTTGTGCTAGCTGGTTCTTTTCCATTTCTTATGAAAGGACGTAAAAGTCAGACCTGTCTCTTTTTTATCTTCACAAACCAAAAGACTGATTTGATCTGTCAAGCACAAGACACCGAAAGGCTTTGTGTATCAGTCTGACTGCTGGGACTGACCTTCCTCTGCTACAGTCTCACCAAAGCAACAGCGGAGATGTAGGATATACGGAAAAAAGAGACCATGCTAGTTAATTATTATAGTTATTATTGTTAAACTTATATTTTTTTAGTTGGTGAAGTGGAAACAGCTTTTGAATACAAGCCAAGAAAAAAAGCCCTGAACAACTCAGGAGAATATACTTCTTTGTGAGAAAGATAACTGAATTTCAATCTTAAACTATCTTTAATAAAGCAGCAGTTCATGGTGGCAGTTACTGCACATCCATACTAGAAGCCAAGTGCCAAATACTCCTGCTCAATTTCTATAACAGCTGAAATAATTTTTTTTTTTTTTAATTCTGATAACAGCTGAATGGCATGCCTTCAAACTTCCTTGTTAAGGTAGATAGGGTTTGCAGGCCAAGATAGTCAGGAAGAGATGTAAGGTAGTCTCTTCTTGACTATCTTGGACTGCAAACCCTATCTACCTTAACAAGGAAGTAAGTAAGGGTAATAAAGTAAGCATCTAAACTATAACTGTAGCATCCCCTGAGAGTAAATAAATTACCCAGTTACAACAGTAATCACTGCATATTTATATATCAAATTCCATCTAGAGATTCCAAAATGATGCAGTGAAATATTAATCATCACAACCTTCCTGATGAACAGGGGTCATTATCCTTATTTCAGAGATCAAAATACTGCAACACTTCATGATTTAAATGACTTGCTTAGCTTCACTCAAGAAACCTGTAGCAGAGCCATGAAATGTGTCTAGATATGAGGACTTCACATTTTAAACTGTCAGTTCAAAGTCTTACACTTTAAATGCAACATGCTTTTGAATTTGATCTTTGTCCAGAACTTCAAACTTAATTTAAATTCTCATTTTGAAGCCTTACCATTTGTATGCTATGTGGCCTGCAGGAAAACACTGTTCACATAGTTGGAGACTTTGTTTGAACATAAGAGGAACATACCTTTCCCACAAATGTCTTTAGCTAAATCATCAACACCTTGTTATTATACCAGTTACCACAGTATGCATGGATCTCAGAAATGGTGTTAAAGTGAAGAGGAAGTGAGGTATGTGGCTTTACATTCTTTAGAGACATATATTAGTTTGTACTTCCAGCCTGAGCAAAATCACTTTCACACCCCTCTTTGAATGCACTACAGTTTATGTGGGGCAGCATGATGGGGAGGAATGTGCTTCAGTGAGATCCAAACCCCCAATTTTTATGGTTTTAATTCTGTGTTCCACTATGATGGGTGCAAAGTTAGTTACTTTTTCCAAATGTGGAAGATAAAAAATGTAACAAGACAGTTCTTTTAATTCTGAAGTGTTTCTGTTGAAAAATACCCAAGACAAGTTAAATTGTCATGCTCTGTAGACACACAGGGGGATCAGAGTGTGCTGCTTTCTTCTTCTTTCCTGAATAACAACATGTTTCAGTTTGCCTAGAAATAGGCATATGTAAAAGAAGTATTCTTCAGTTACCAGGCTGTGGGATGTTGTGCTTTATTTAGTGACTTTCAGAACAAGTATGAGTTTCCAGTCCTGAAGTCTCATTGTCTGAATTCTGTTATCATAAAATCATAGAATATCTTGGTTTGGAAGGGACCTTAAAAATCACCTAGTTCCAATCCCCTGCCGTGGGCAGGAGCATCTTTCAGTGGACCAGGTTGCTCAGAGCTCCATCCAGCCTGGCCTTGAACACTTCCAGATATGGGTCATCCACAACTTCTCTGTGCAATCTGTGCCTCACCACCCTCACAGTAAAGAACTTTTCCCTAATAACTAATTAAACCTACTCTCTTTCAGTTTGAAGCCATTGGACCCTTGTTGTGTCACAAGTTACTCTTGTAAATAGTCTCTTTCTTTCTTTCTTGCAGGCTCCCTTCAGGTACTGGAAGGCTGCAATTAGGTCACCCCAAATCCTTCTCTTCTCTGAGCAGCTGTTACTTTTTCTGAGTAGCTGCTTCCACCAGGAAAGGGAAAACCTTAAGAGACTCTGAAAAGCTGAGGACTGAAATGCTGGAGACTAAAACATTGGAAAAGTACTTGGAACTCTGGTAGAATTTCCCAGTTTTTCTAACAGCAATAGTATAAACAGACTTGCCTATATAAGCATGAGATACCTTGTCACACCTTTTCTACACCATTATTTTAAGTGACTGAAAGGGAGACACTGGCTTATGTTTATTTTACCCCTCCTTGTCATGAGGCATCCATATTAGAGAGATCATGCTGCCCACACTGTGGCAGCAGAAAAATGAAATGGAATAGCCAAAGAATACTATATTGAATAGAAGGTAATGGTCCCACTCCAACAGCACTGAAGAGATATCTTGTCCTGGCAATGTTTGCAGCAGGAACTGGGAACAGTGAATACGTTCAGGAAGCTGCCATACTGAAGATGTTTGTATGCATTTAATTCACTCTCAATTTTTATGAAAAAAAAGTAATTCTGGAAATTGTGTCAGAAACTGATATTGATAGATTTGTACATCGAGTAAACAGACAAAACCATTTCCTAAATTTTTCCTGCATGCAGACACTGACAACTGATGAACCAATCTTCAGAGGTGGCTTAAGAGAACCTGCTTACTATATCCCACTATAAATAGCCCAACTAGAAAAAGTTTTATGCATGACTATGTACATACGTACGTACATACATCACAGGTGAAACCACACCTAGGCCTTCTTCCATAGGGCCTTCCTAGCAAGATTATGAAGAATGGTTGCTGGGATTACACAGCAACATAAACAGATATGCAAAAATGTGTGTCAGAGAATTTCATCAATTTACATGTGTTTCTCCCCAGTCTGATTTGGGTTTCCTCTAAAAGGCAAGGTCACCCAAGTCAACTGACAGAAGTGAAGGGTTGCCTAGCTGTAATTCTAAGTAGAAGACAGGTCTAGTTCTGCATACTATTTGTATGAATTTTGAGATTTCTCAGAGATGTGCTCTTTGGAAGAATTCAAGCTCTCCAGTAGCTTCTCCTGGGTAGAAATTACTTCAATAGCAACATTGATCAAGGTCCTGAAGTGCCTCTTGGATCCCTACACTGTGCAGGGCAGTGGATGCACGGATGGCTGATGCCATTGGATGACAGCTCACTGGCAGTAGCTGATCATCACCCTGTCCTTTGGGAATAGAGGTTTGCTGTTAAGATTTATAACACAGAGATATAAGATGCCTGCCTGCTACAACTCTTTCTTCAAGCTTAGCAGGATCCTAAGCAGGATCCTTAGCAGGATCCCTGAGAGGCCATTGACACTGCCTCTTGCAGGTATCTCTGAAGAAACTGCACACAACACTGTTCCTAGGCTCAACACAACAGCCCTGATGCTCTCTGGGGGTCTCCTTGCTTAAGATGAGAATATTTGACAGTCACTGAACTTCCTTCTCCCCTATAAAATGCAAGGAAGGGGAAATCCCAACATCCTGCCACTGAAAGAAAATAGTGAACTAATTCCAACATGCTCATGAGAACCAAAAGGCTCCTTGTCTGCCTGCCCCACAATTCTTGTTATCCCCCTTTATGAGATGAAACTATGGGCCCTCTGTGGGCCCTACTATTTTGAATGAAATTTGTCTACAAGCATAATGCTTTGTTGTTATGCACAAAAAATTTCGCCGTGGCCCTACAGAACAAGAACCCGTATCACTGCATGCCCTTTCTGGCTGGCAGTTGCTGGCAGAACAAAACTATTTGCAATCTTTTCCACAGCTGCAAAGTAGCCTTTGTGTATTCATTTCTCCAAGATGTAATGCTACTCAAAATGCAGAATTCATTTTTAATTTAAATGATTGATCTTTTGGACCATTAATTTGACTGTAAAAATACCCCATCAGTTAGCTAAGCAATAAGATATAGTAGGCATATCCACCATTTCAGGAGCTAATTTTCAGGTTTTTTCAATTTATTCTGTACATGTGCTGCTAAAGCATGCATGACATTTAAGTGATTTCAAGTGGTAATAAATTTTTTGGCCATAACCTGCGGAATTGTGTGCAAGCCAGAAAGGTTGTGATTTATTGGGAGAAAATTTGGGCCAGAAATATTTCTTGAAGACTGGAACATTTCAGTTTGAGGCTGAGATTCCCTGCTTTCCTATTATCCCAGAACTGCAACATTTGGGAATTCAAAGTGCCTGACGTAATGTTCAACACAATGTGGCTTACAAATATCACATGTGAAAAAACTCTCCTAACATCAGCCTCTTTACTTTTGCATGGATTAATGCCATCCAGAGACATTAATCAATTACCCAACATTAATATTAACATTAACACTAATATTAATATTAGTGTTAATTTTAATACTACTAATAATATTAATATCAATTGCTTGTAAACAATACCTTAGAGACAGAAAATGTTTGAAGAAAAACATCAGCTAATGCTTTTCAGCCAATCAGAAAGCAAATACAAATAATGAAATTTCTTTGACATGGAATTTTCATTCCAACAGAAAATGGCTAAAAAGGCCATGATAAGATTAAGATGGTTTGGCATTAAGATTTCACCAGCTCACATACCATAAGTGAAAAGAGCCTATGGAAGCTATTTCAATCATGGGCCAATAAGCTTCAAGTCATACATACCACATGTATCTTTTTATTCCTTTACATTTAAGTATTGCCTTCAGTGATAACTGCATATTACCCAATGCATAATGTGTGCTGAAACTTTAGCTTGGGGAGAAGGACTCACTGAGTTGAATTCCTACCAAAACAGAAGAAAGTTTTATGAAGTAGTAAGAAAGAGAAAATACAGCTTTGCCTTGCATAGGTTCTGGAATCTCATGAATTTGCAAGGGACTCAGCTATCATGACTTGATATATTTCCATGTAAGCTCAACAACAACAATAAGCTGTGGGTATTTTCTTGGACTGTATCCAACAAAATGGCGATTTTATCCTTCAGGTTGTATTTTTAGCCATCTATTTCGAAAAACAACAGAATTTCAAAAGTTTACAGAATTTGCCATACTTATTGTCTCTTCTCACTCAGATTGGAAGTTTGTTTGCGCTTTCTGACCAACCAAAAGGACAGCAACAGAGAGCTTATAGTATTTTTATCTTTCTACTTGTGAAACAAAACTCACCTTTTGCTATTTAGTAATGTCTTTACAGAAACTGCTTCTTCACCCTCACAATGCACCCTGGCCTCTGCTTGTGCAGTCCAGTCAGCCGTGACAATTGCTTTTTAAATCTCTTCACTCTAACAGACTGTCCAGCAATTTCTCTGTTCTTCCAGAAGCAGGCCCCACACAGATATAAAGGGGCTGAAAAGCTGAAGTTAGCCTTCTACAGGCTTTTTCTACTGGGTCAATCCAGAAATTATTTATTTCACTGATCTTTTCAAGAATTTGATAAACTTTACTTCTCCTTGCTAACCTACAACATAATGTGGCATTTAAGTAGCTTTCCTTGAAGAAGTATTTCAAATACACTAAACTGACACATTGAAAACAAGCAAAGATATCATAAACATGGCTTGAGATTAAAGCTAAAACGTTGTAAAAGATGTCCAACTAAATAACAGCTGCTGTTATCAAGAAGGTCATCCTTTTTATTTGATATTTCTAAATTAAGGGTTAATAATTTGGGCAAAAAAATTATCCTAAAGGTGAAATTATACTCCATTTTGGTACTGACATTTGGCATATTGCCATGGCTCAATCCCAGAAGTGCAAAATACAATTCCAGCAGTCTAGGGTAATCTAAAACTCACTTTAAGAGTTTCAGCTCAAATGAGGAGTCACCCACCTTGTGAGCATGAACCAGGGGCATGAGGATGCCTGGGGATGGGCAGATGTGGGGGCCTTTACTCTTGCTGTTGACACTCCACATGCTTGGCAGAGCTGCTGATTTGCAGGCAGCACTGCAGAGTTGAGAGCTGGGCTGACACCCCATGCTGAAGGAAGCTGAGGAGCTTGTAAGCAAGACAAACACAGAAAGAATATAACCAACCCCCCTTCAGAAATTCACAATGACAGAGGTGTCGAGCAGTGCCAGGCTCAGTTTTGGCTGCTGAAATCAATCTCAGCTGAAGCTGAGCTGCTTATAGCACCTAGGGCCACACATTTAAAACTATCCTGTTCTGTCGAGAGGTGAGCCATGTGCATGCACCCCTCTTGGCATGTAGGGGGCTCTTTAAATCACTGAATTATGTGGACTCTTAAATGCTTGGAGGATTTTGTCCATGATAGTATCTCGTTTTTCAACTTGTTGGCCTAAGACACAAATTTCAGTTGCAAAATAATTTGCAAATAAATGGATAACAAAAATCATATATACAAAAATAAACATGTTAGAACATTTTCTGCAAAGCTTCTAGGAGCATTAGTTTTTCTAATAGGTTAATGATAATATTATGGGCAAATTGAGAGTTCAGAATTTAAATGGTTGACATATAGTGTCCAATACCCTGATGGTAAAAGTGTGAGGGGAAAATACTTTTGTTTCACCTGTTTGCCTTTTCCATATTCCTTGTAATAGCAACATTTAGGTATAGGAAATGCACACAGCTATGATAATTACATGGTGCAAACTTGTGAAAAGAAATAAACTAATATTACTGAAAAACTCTTTCAGCACACTCTGTGGAGCCTTAATAGTGGCAGCAAAGGCTCCTAAACAAGGGTAAACTCTTTTTGTCTCATTACTACAATGCTTAGTTATAAGGAGATGAGTTAAGGGGTCTTTTGTCGTGTTAGCCTTCATAACATCTAGCTCTCCAAGGTTGAGTAAAACCTTTCAGATTTTCCAAAGACAGTTTTGATGCCTTAATTGCTATATTTTTTTTTTCTGGGCTAATTAACATCAGTTTTTAAAAATCTCCTGCAAGACATTGTAAAACATCACTTGTTAAAGAGATTGCAGGGCTTGCTCTTGACAAATGTGAAGTGACATTCTGCCTGTGTCTTTTGTAAGATCATATAAAGGAGCTGGTTCATCTACCAGAAAAAGAAAAAAATCTCACCAGGAACCAGTGAAAAAGACAATACTCATCATACAGAGTCGCAGGGCTAAGTAAATGGTTCACACGTCTTGCTCACATGAGATGAAAGGGAATGAATCTAAATTCATTTTACATTTGATCACAGACAAGGAATTCTCAGATCAAAGTGTGCCATAATAATGAAGACTAACTAAATGCAACTAGATCCAAAAACATCTGTCAGGGGCCTGATGTCTAAAAATGGAAATCCTTTATATGAATGTATTATTACATAACCACATGAGAACCGAAAGGCTCCTGAAGTCTTATTTTGTTTTTGTGTATTGCGGTTAAGAAAATTCAACTAACATAACCTCCACAAATGTGTCTAATACATTGAGAGAAAAAAAGAGTTACATATAAGGATGAGTTTTCAAACTGTGTTCTCTTTGTTTCTGATCAGGCACTACTTTTAAAAAGGCTAACGACAGAAATGCTGATGACCTAAATAAAATATATCAGCAGCATAGGAAATGAGTTTGATGGTTGTAATCCAATTTTCAGTGGAGAAGGGTGCACATCACACATCACAAAAACTTTCTCCACAATTAGCACTAATTGGCAACTTTTTTGGCAGTCTCTTTACAGAGGCCAAAAACTGAATGAACATGGAGATTAAACTGTCCTTTTGTTCCTAGAAGTACTCTGAACAGCAGCTGAAACTTATTGGTACAGCAATGTGAAAAAAACAAATGTGGCATTTCTGACTGTGCTGTATCTGTTCTGGAGATGATCAGAATTAATTCTTCAGAGCTATCAAAGCAACTTGTATATGCTAATAGAGTTACAGCAGAAAACTGAAAACATTTTTTAACCCTCTAGGTGAAAATGCTTAAAATGTGTATAATATTTAAAGTTGTAGTGAAAAAAAGTGTGGAAACCTAAGCTATGCAGAAGTGGTCAAAAATGGGCTTGTCTCTTGATATGAGAGGCATGTGTGTGCTGAAGGAAGTGTTGTTTCCTTCCATCATCCTTCTGCATTCACTCATTCACTAATGCAATACTTTAGGGTAGTAAAGCTGTCTGGATGCTCAGAAAAATGGATACCCTTTCCAAACTTTATTTAACTTATCAAATTGCAGTCTGAGCTTGATCACAGAGATGGACACACACTGTTCCACACAGAAGAAAGCAGTTTTGCTCCTGAAAAGCTTTTGGAAGTTGTCAGGCTAAAGAGCAGCTCTTGGCTCTGCAGTAGTTGGGACTTGTTCTGGCATAGAAGTGCCCTCCGTGTTTCTGGTTGAGTGAAGTTACAGTACAACAGAAACTTTGATCCATCACCCTGCAGTCCAGTTTGCAAAGAAAATCAGGGGGCAGAGCAGAGTCCCTTTTCTGTTAGGTTACTAAATCTGACTCTTGGCTGTAGCTGTCTTTACTGTTGCCATTTCCAAGAAACTGTCCTCCATGTCCCCAGCTTTCTCTAATCTCTGCAGTTTCTAAGAAACACAGGCAGCTCTGCTTGTGGTGACATCAGTTTCAGTTCTGCTAGTATTATTTTGATTTATTCTGGAGTATCTTTTTATTCATGACCTAAAAGAATTTAGAGTGGTATGTTGGTGTAGTATAATAGTACTGATTTCTGGAAACAGTACTTTGTACTGCTCCCTGAGAACAGTTTATTTTCATGGTGCTTACTGAAGTTCACAGCTGTCACGTCATTCAGTTTTGACAGCTCAGCCTTCATTCCTCTGACAGATTTAGATTATCTTCTCTTCTTGTCTGAAATTATTCAACTCTAACAGCATATCCATAGACGGTGACCAACATTATTTATGCTTCTATTGCAAGACTTTATTGTTGTCAAAAGATACAGAAAAGGCAAGCCAAGAGTATATCACCAGAATTCTTACTTCTTGCTGTCAGTGTTATCACTGCATTTTTGTGGAAGAAAAAAACCCTTCTGAAACAGATTTTAAAGCATGGGAGATGATGGTATGGCAGAAGCAAGTGATTGTGTCTTGCAAGTCAGATGTACAGCTCTTGAAGTATTCACTTTTCTCAGTGGTTTGATATTCACTTACACACTATGGAGAAATATATGTAAATATCATTATAGGCCAGAATCAATGAGATAGCAGGCCAGTGCTATTGATAGCAAGAGATTATGTTTTATTGATGTTTGCCTGTGGATAGGATAACAGCAGGTTGTAACTTGAAAGATAGCAGCTCTCACTGAACAGAATACAGATTTTTTACATGAAGCAAAATGCAATGTTTGATCTACCCTGACAACTTTCCTTTTTACTGTTTTATGTTCTCAGGTTTTTTTAAAGGTTTTTTTAAATACACGTTGCTTCAATTTAGCACAAATTGGTAATTTGAGAAATTCTTTATTGTTCCACAGATGAGTATTACATATACTAAAACTCCAGGCAAGTATGAAAAAATACTTTCACAAACACAGCTTTGCATGCTAACATGCATGGAGGTTTGGGGCATTCCATTTGACAGACTTTACAGTGTATTTTTAGTGTCTTCAGATGGTAAATTTCCTCATTTATTATTAAAAAATTAGATGAGCTGTTATTTAAAGCACATTATTTTCTTAAATCAAAATGATCTGGCTTATTAAATTGCCAAATCAGTTAAAAATGTAAGGGAAAAAAAAGGAAGAATTCCTTTCCCTTTCTTTCAATAATTTTAACTCAAATCACATGGAGACCTACTCTGAACTTTATGGCAATTAATTAATTCTCCTTATATAATGCACCCATCAGTAAGCACAAAGATGAAAAATTCTGTGTTCATGAATCCACCAGAGATTTTGTCTTTTCAGCAAGGTCAGGATTTGACATAAATATTTACTGGTACAGAGATTATTACATTTTTTCAAGGAGTTTACACTGAGGAATTACATGGCTTTGCAAATGTTGTGATCTATGTGCATTTGGTTGCCACACTCACAAGCTCCTCGCTCCTAGAGGGGCAATCAGGGCCAGCTGTGAAGAGGAGGGTGAGTGGACCCAAGGATGCAGCTCTGACAAGATCACAAAACAGAACAGACTCCTTTCGGATACCTCTGTGCCCAACAGTGCTGAGTAAACAAATCCAAAGCAATTGCTGTTTTCACTCAGTGTCTTCAAAACCTGAAGGCAGAAATGTCCTGGTGAATTGAAAGGGATAAGACTGGATTTTGACACAAAATGAACAAGTCAGATCCATCCTGAGGATCACTCTGGAACACACTTGTGACTTATAGCCACCTTCTAGATCAACAGTTTGAGGGAGATTTCGTTTGGTTGGAAATTTCCTGTGTCTACCTCTTGTTGATCATCAGGAGGGGCTTTATTGGGACCATCTTGTTGAAGGGCTGATTGAAGAACAATGCCAAGACTCCCAGTCATTTTCTACTATTCCAACTATCTTCCTTCCAGGTTTGCTCTGAGAAATTCCTTCTCCAGTCCTCTCTCTCCTTCATCTCCTTTATTTCATCCTCATCTACTGGTTCTGTCTCACCGTTTGTTCCCAAACTCCCTTATTCCAGCACATTCTTCCTTCTACCATTCAAGTCCAGAAAATCCCTCTTTCCAATTAATTTTCTGTTAAAGTTTCTATAAATAGGTTATTAATGGATTTTTTGCCTCCACATTTCTGTAATTTGGCATTTTAAAAACAGTAGCCTCCTGAATAAGATGCCAGAATACACAATGTTGCAATTACCAGCGAGTATCCATGGAAAATTTGGTGGTTATTGCCAGCAAAACACAACATTAGTTGCTTATCTGTAGTATTGCTGAGGTATGTCCTTTCCAAAGATATAAAAATAATGACTGTTTCAAATACCAAAACAACATAACATCAGGAAATAATTAGGAAAAGCATTACCAGTGTCATATCTCTGCCTAATATTCAATTTATATTTTCTGCAATAGGAAGCATGCAGTTAAACTTTAAAATAAGTAATACTAACAATAACAACAATAGAGGCCAAATAAATCAAGGAAATTATATATGATGTACTGAACTTGATTTTCATTCTGGGCTCCCAGCTTCTAGATAGCTCCTATGCTTGTTCAGTTCATGAAGCTTTTACTCTCAATATGTTTCACATTACCATCTAAGCTTGCATTGAAAGTAAGAAATGAGAACTAACTCATAGTGAACTCAAACAGACACCACACAATATAAACATCAGAATCCACTTTTATTCTGGCTGAATTTCTGTAGAGTCAGATGGCAAGTCAGATAAAAGGGAACTCCAATTTCTGGAAATTGTTTAGGCTGGCTCTTTAGGATGGGGTCTTTGAAGGGCTTTGATAGATGCACAGATAGTCTCCTATTTATCTGTTACAGTGCACTTCACAGAGCAAACAATTCTATCATTTTGTGGTCTTTTTCTTGACTTTCATAATGCAGTTCTCTATGTTTACTCTTAAGGTAAATTAAAATCTTATAACAACTCAACTGGCATCTGTCAGTACTGAAAATATAAATTGTGCTGTTCTGTTGGTGAGTTGGGCCAAGGCAAGGAGCATTTTGGCTCATGTACTCATAGTTCTTGCTGGTGTCCTTAAGCCTCCATTGTATCCTAATTATTATTTTTTTTTCCCAGCATGATCCATAATTGTTAAATACATCATACTGGTTTGGGCCACCC
>WAAE01017887.1:221-15597 GCA_013400495.1 Nicator chloris | reverse complement strand
TTATGCTGGATGGATAAAAAAATTAGGACCCATGAGGTCCCAGATAACACAGAGACACCCATAATTTTCAAATGCCATGTAAAAACATTCTTTTTTGTTTGACAGACTTACTGGAGATAAGTCTTTCCATACTCAGGACTCAATAAATTTATACACACTTAATCCACATTTCAAAAATAGTTGAAGGTATACACCTATCTGCATATTAAAACCTAATCTACTGAAACGTCAAGATTTCTGCTAGCTTCCTGACTAGCACACCAATTATATTATTTGGCACCCATCACAAGAAGACAGGTGTAGAATGACCAGTTTTGCAGCTTTTGAAGTTGTGCCCTTTAAATACATAGAGATTATTTCTTCGTCTTTGCGTAAAGGTGATTGACAGTACATTGAGTGCTTTCTCTCTCTAGAAAAAGCACTGGGAGCTGGGGCAAGGGAAAGTGAGACTAGACTCCTTTAACTAAAACAGCTAGGAATCACCAAAGGAATTTAGAAGAAGAGATTAGTCCTTGGTATGGGCAATACTGCAAGAATTCTGATTTGTTTCAGTTTCAGTTGGAGTGGAATAATGGTATAGAGGGGAACAATTTTATTAGCCATTTGCTTTTAGGATTTTTTTCTCAGTCTCAAGAAAATTTGCCTTTGCATCTAAACTTCATTAAAACTTGCCAGAAATACACTGCACACTACTTCAGTGTTTCTGCTTTTATCTGACATGCATGTTTGAGCACTATGCCTTTGGTTGGTTCAACATCTTATTTAATATTTGAATTATCTCCTTTGGCATAAACTTTGGAGTATGCTGAATCAGTTTGCTGATGATAAAGGTGGGGAGGCCTTGGCAGTACATCAGAGAGCTATAACACCAGAAAGAAGAAGCCTGTACTTACTACCTGGAGAGTAGCATCAAGAGAAAAGGGATAAAATTTTGCTGCATTAACTGCACAGTCACGAAGTACAGACAAATATGAAGAACTCCACTATAAAATCTCATCAATTGCAAACAGAGAAGGAAAATGGAAAACATAGTTTGGGCAACAAACAACCAGACAGCTATAAGCCACCAAGACAGCAACTGTAAAAAAGGCAAATGTAACCCCATCCCATCCTATTCAATAATGCTTATTGTTCTTGTTAGAAAAGTCTGAGAATTTTGTAACTGGAGGCAGTAGACAAATACAGGTTCTGTAACTTCTGTGTGTTCTAGCAGGGAAATAAATCATATGAAAGCTGCAACAGAACTTTTAGAACTTTTAGCTTTTTGAACACAGTCCAAGAAAGAACCAAAGACAGAAGACAAAAACATTTAAGAGGGACCTGAATCAGAACTCTCACAAGGCACCATCACACAAGATATTAACTTATGTCATACTTGCAATCTGATGACTTTGAGTGAAGAATATCTTTAATGAACACAAAATGTAAAATGCGAAAGGGTTTGTAAATTTAAATTCAAAATTGCTGAATAATTCCATGGTGTGAAACTGTCCCTTTATCCACAATTCATAAGTACTTCAATTACTCATTCTAATTAAAACAAAGAGAAAAGCCAAAATACTGAAATTTTTCATGGGATGAAAATTCCAGAATTCTCAAATATGACAACTAACTATTGCAAAGATAAGAATATGTGCATAAAACAAGTTTTAATAGGTATGGCTCTAAAGAATTACATACGGTCTTCTAATGGCCACATGCCATTGTGGATGACTAATATACCTTGCTAATCAGTATTATTCTTAGTTATGACTAAAGCAAAACAGAGTACAATGGTATTACTAGGTATTCAACACAGTTAAGACACATGGTTCGTAAGAAACACCATGACAAATTACTTAAACAGGCTATCTGGTATATATTTATTGTGTTAATTCACAAATAGCAACATAATCAGTTCACAGAATAGAGACCGACAAAACAAAGAAAGTTAGATTTGGAGGGCTATTTATGTGAAGAATAAATTTCACCAGCCCTAATTTAGACAGTCATTTGCAAGGGAATACATCTAATATGATTTTTCCATTACAAAAAACATTTCATCTTGTCTAAAGTCATACAGGAAAAGAATGCGAAGAGGTTAAAATATTCTGGTTATTTCTTCTACTACAAAAGTGTAGCATGAACAATAAAACCAGCCTTGCATGGATCAAACAATTTGAAATCATTGTACATTAACATGAGCTAATGTACTTTAACTAGACAAGCTGAATATTCAAATGGTCAAAATGATACCATTGTGCTGAGGAGAAGGTGACCAAGTTTCTTTTTTCTCATTTGAAATTAATGATTCTCTGAAAAGAAAAAAGTATTCTCTATATGCTACTGCCAATCAAATCAATTCTGTGAACAACTTTTATAGTAATGAATAAACTTGAAACTGCCTTTTTCACTCAGTTTTATTCCTGCTCTACCTACTTTTGAATACTTATATAAATTATGAATATAAATTATGAAGAGAGATGGGATTTGGATTTCAACTCAAAAAATAATTTATGTGCATATGGAGATAATACAGGGACGGGGATGGGTTTCACCCCTACAGGTGTCAGGGAAAAAAAACATGCTTATGAATTTTAGGGTATCTTTCCTTGTAGATTTTCCATTACATATTGACCCCATTTGGAACTGATTACTGATCTTACTTAGAATTCATCAGTTGCTAATTTTAACTACTAAATTCTGTTCTTGTTTACAGTTAAGACATTCTTGAATTAAAGTGCTGTGAAGGGAGAATAAGATACAATTAATTTACCAGTCTTCCTCCTCCCTGCAAACAAAATTATTACTGTCTTTTCAGTGTCATACATGTTGCTCCAATATTATCAGTTATTTGTTGTTCTAGCAGGATTTTTTAAGACTAGAATTTCCCTTCGTCTTTCAATTCATGTTAATCCTCTGCCAGTTAGCTAGCAAACCAGTGAACAGTGTGCTGCACAAGCATTTGCAGCTTCCATTGAAAAAGCTGCAAAGAATCCCCAGAATAAAAAGAGTGAGAGAAAGAAGGGAAAATACCCACTTTTATTAGGTTTCTTCCTCTGATCACTTGGACCCCAAAGTCATTAAACAATGTCATTAGTAATTTCCTAAGTGTTCATCAGTATCTACACCATAAAGTGTTGCTTCCCACTACAAAATCAGCTTTCAAGCCTTTAGTTTTTAAATTTACTAAGCTAATCAGCCAGAAAATCATGAGGGTTTTAAGAGAATGAAGAGAGAAAGATCACTTCCTGTACCCACAACATCAGGTGGGGAGGCATCCAATAAAGCAGGCAGCTAAAAACATTCATGTACATGTGTGCTACAGCTCCCTGAGCATAGATTATGATAATGATGTCAGAGTTCTCAGCATGTCTTACATTCAGTTTTAACAAATCATTATTGCATAACATGGGAAGCTGACCAATATATTCTCCACCAGGAAGACAAAAAACCAAACATCTGTAAAGCACTGTACAACAGATCAGAGCTGTTGTTCATTAATCTAGAAAATATGTCAATAGGTTAAAAAAATACATTTAAAAAAATCTATACTCATCCATGGCACATTCTCTCAAGGCCTTATAAACCTTACCAAAACATCAGTTTTCTCTGCAAATGTAATACCACCACATTAATATAAAATAATCAAAGTGTGTCAAAAGCACTGAATTTTTTTTTCTGGTGAAAAGCATGTTCTTAAAATACACTTCTTGATCCACAACATTAGGCTGGCACAGGACAGCTATAAGTCAGAAAACAGCAAACAATGTCCTGTATTTAGAAAGAAACTGAAAGAGATATATCCTCAAGTTTGAATAAAATTCAAACAACTAATCACCAAAAAACATAATAGCTAAAGATCCTATTATCAAGTGAAAACTGCACAATTTATGACCAGCCATAGAAGGGTACAAAAGTCCAACCATTTCAACATGGTTTGTTTAATTTTTTTTCAGCTAAGTACAAAATAAAATCACATACATTCTTTGGCACTGCCAGTGTGAGTCTGTTAACAAGGACTATTTAGAGAAAATCAATATGAACATTATTTCAGAAATACTTGAAGATAATACCAGTGGCAGCTGATCTGATTGACTGTCCCTCCCAACTGCCTCAATACAAAAAGATAAAAACAAGACATTTGTTGAAAATTTTTATTTGTATTCCATTCTGCTAAAGTCTGTGTTGCAATCACGGTTGTCTTCATTAATGAAATTGCACTAAATTGAGTATATTAAGATGCAGTATGAGTACCCCAAGGCAGTGAACCTGGTAGACATGGATATGCTTTAAAGATCAAAAGACTGGAAATAAATAAACATATTGATGTGTTCATAATGATCTCAACTGAGAAGAAAATATGAATATTTGCAAGAAGGAAAATTTATAGCAGCAAAAGGTATAGAGGGGAACATATACACAACCCTATTTTAGAATTGACAGCTATTCCTTAAATCGAAGCAAGTTTTTTTTCTTCACAATGCCTGGAGACAAGCCAGAGGAGAGATGCATCACAGTTTTCTGGTGAGGAGGGTCTCAGGAAAAGGACTGTGGAGATGACATCAGTTCTGAGATAGAGTTCTGGCATCTTATCTGTGGCATATGGATGCTCACAGCAAGGTATGCATTGGAACACAGACTATATATTTGTTGAAGGGCATAAAATTTAGTGTTTTGTTTTTAAGGCTGTGAATTATGACTCTTGGACTTGCTTTTATGTTATCCCCCCACAAAACACCTTGATATATAGCCAATAAACTGTCAAAGGACAGCATGTTTTATAATTATTTTTGTTCCTCAAGAGGGCTCCCATTTCCTTCTCTTTTACATTTTATGGTTCTTTATCTCCAGCACAGATAATCACATAAATAAAAGGAGGCAAACTTATAATCAACAGCGCTATGGGAAAACAAAAGGGGGACAAAACAGAGAGCACAATGGAGCTTAATGATATCCTGACCTTGGTGGGATACAGGCTGTGGGATAAGCGACCACAGATATGAGAAGAACTGGGAAAGTACAGCATATGCAGATATCGAGGTTTTTGAAACTATGTAGTTTTGTAAGGCTGCCAAGTAATACAAACAATAGGTTGATTCTGTAACTAGTGGGAAATTCTTGCTTAATGATGTGACTGCTTAGAGCTGTAACTACTTAGAGCTGCAGCATTATTTTAAGATTGAACTGAGAGGAAAATAAACTACTTCAACCTCTTTTTGCTTGGACTTCAATGACTTTAACTCCGACTTCTTTTTGCTCGGGCCATTGATATTTTTTTTGCTTGGGCTTCTTGCTTGGACTACTTTTGCACGCCTCCTTTGATGTCCCCTCTCTCAGTCACGCAGCAATTGGTGCTCCCATGTGAGGAAGCGAATATCTGCCTAAGCTGTGCAGCAGCTGGTGACCCCACCTCAGGACGGGAAGTGCTGCTGAAAGAAGCAGAATTAGGCCTGACACAATCCCTCCGGGGGATCAGAAGATGAGCCAGGGAAAGGAAACATGGGTCAGGGAATGTCTAACCAGGAGAGAGATATTTTTCTGCTTATGTTTGAGCTGCTTAAGAAACATAGCAAGTCCTTGCTTTCTCATGACTTAAAACTTGTACTGAAGTGGACAACTGCTGAGACAAAAAAATCTTTATGAAAGTCTTTTGGGATGGTATAGGGGTTAAACTATGGGACTGTGCCACAAAGGGGAATAAGGCAGCGGCTGAGATGCTTCCCTCTTGGAGGGTGATTTACTAGCCTATGGAGAAAGAAGAACAGTCTCAAGCTGTTGGTAATGATCTGGTACGACCGGCAGACCCACTAACGGCTGTAACTCCTTTTGTCATCCACACCTCCTCCCCCACAAGAGGTGCAAGAAAGATACTGGGCAGTGCTATTTGCTGCTAGCTACTGCCCCGGGAATGGCAGGGAAGAGGATGAAGAAGACCCTTTTGATCCTTATCCCATAGACTCTGATGATCAGCCAGATCCATTTCCCCCAGACCCACGAGAGAATTGGGTTAGTTTAAAAAGAGAACCCTTACTTGCAGGAGACTTGGAAATGGTTGATAAGATCATAGCCCCTATAATATATCATGGTAGTAAGCAGCATAATCCTCACTGGGAGCAGCTGTCTTTTCAAGAGGGAAACCGGACCCAGAGCACAGCATGGCGCTGCACTCAGACACAAATGTCCCAGCTGACACAACAGCTACGGCAGCAGGTGCCACAGCAGGGATCACCTCAGTCTTCACCCAGCAACTTGAGGCAGCGCCGGACTAGACCTGGCAACCTCCAACACAGTAACATTACTTGTCTCTCCTATTGATTTACTCCTTACAGGAATTTTTGGACTACCAGACCACCAGAAAAGTGGAGACATTGTGGATAGCATAAGACCACAGAAGAATTGTTCAGGTTTACTGCAATAAAGCTGGCTCGATTTGTTGCACTTTAAACAATATAAGGGCTAGGAATTACTATTTTTTTTTTAATTTCCTTATTGAACTTTTCAGACAATATTCAAGAAAATAAAACTTCTTTGATCTGAGTGACTGAAGAAGACAGTTAGCCCTTTCTAGCAAGTTCTTGAACTTCCACAGATGGGGCACAGGCTAGTGCAAACTGCTGAGTATTTTTTCACTGACCACCACACATAACTGGTGGTCTTTTTGAATGTGGCTATTTACTATGTGAGCAAGAATTTAAATATCTCTTACTGGAAGAATTCTGCCTATGAAGCTGTGTCCATTATAATCCCTTACACAACAATGTGCACACTTGGACACACAAAAAAAGACACAGTGGAATGAACACATAATATGCTTCTGATGTCACGGACCTCCAGTAAATTTATCTGCTCTCCACCCAGAATCACACAGACTTATTCCACAATCACTCTTTCAATATCTCTTGAAAATACCCATTTGATTTCAGATTTTCTCTCTTCAGCAAGACTTGGACTTCGATAACCTCCCAGTTCAAGATATTCTATGATTTTCTCCATAATATGCTAAAATAATTACTTTCTTGCAGTCTAATGCAATGTTTTTCAGCCATGACAATTCTTGCACTAACACAAATTATAGGATTATCACTACTAAAACAAATCTGTGTCAAAAACTTTCTCAGTATTCTTAAGAGTACTTACTTCAAGAGCTATTCATTTTCTCCACTAGAAATATAATTTTTCAAATTAGAAAACATTATCTAAACCAGTGACATAAATGCATGGTGGCTGACAGNGGATGAGGAGGACGAGGAGGATGAGGGCATGGTGACTTTCAGCATGCCGGGACGCCTGCCGGGGGGCTGTCCTCTCGTCCGCGCCGGTTGCAGAACCCAGAGCGACAAGGCGGGCAGCTACACCTCGCCTTCCTCCCTCTTTGCCTCCTTCCTTACTTATTTCCTTCCCTCCGTCGCTCTNGAAAAAAAAAACCCTTGAAAATCAAGAAATAACTATTCTCTAGCATAATTTTTCATTATTAATAGCTCTTTTTATAAGTATGAGAAATCTGTTAAATTTACACAGAATTGACCACCTATTCATTTCAGATATTATTTATGGAACGGTAAATTTTCTTTTATTGCTTTTCCAACACAGTTTTTACTTCTGAATCAACCAGAAAAAAATGAACCAGACAAAACTAGAGAAAAAATCACTACCTGTACCAAGTAAAGAATTTTACTTGTCAAAGCCTGGGCTATTCACTGCAAGTTCTGGTTTCTGGTACCCAAGTAAGAAATTTCACCCTGCCCACTCTGTCCCCTATCTTCCTACCTCAAAGCAAGGTCCAACGACAACATTCCTAAATGAGGCCTCAGACTCACCTCTTCAACAACCTTCCCTATGGATAGCAACTGCCTGAGGGAAAATGGCTCTTGCTTGTCTGCAGGTGCATGGGTAACCAGCAAGTTACAGTTAGTGGCACAGGCAAATCTATGTTGGCAGTTTCTGCTCAAAGATAATTCTCATCATGATTCCTAAAATGACTCCATGCTTTCAGACAGCTAGCACCATGTGCTGTCTGTTAGTTGCATGCCTGCATCACTTTGGAAAACCCTCAGGTCCACTTAAAAAAAAAAAATTACAAGCAAGTGAGCAACACTTATTGAAGGAGGGACAGACCTACTTTAAATGCACCCTAAAGCATACTGAGCAAGTGATTTTCAAAATAAACAGTACAAAGAGGCTGCAAAATAAATTACTCTCAAGATGAACAGAAAAAGGAACCTTTTCTTAATGAAGTGACAGAGAGTAAAATAATTCGCATGTTTTCAAAGCAAAAACTGTTTGTACTTCAAAGTGCAAAAGTTCATCAAGTGCAAAAGCAATCCATTTCTATAATACTTTTATCAGCTTGACAAAGAAGTTTTAGCTTTGTTAGGTAAATCAGCTAACACAGAAGTTAGCTGATTTCATCTACTACTGCCATTACAAAACTAGATGTTAGGATGACAGCTTTCACAAATAGGATTGACAGAGTAAGACGCCATTCTGCACACTGAAATCTTGAGTTCAAACTATACATTAGATCTAAACTTTCTCTGTGCTAAAGGACATAAATCATCTATGATTCAGCTCACACTGTCAATCCAAGCTAAGTTGCCAAGTATTGAGAGCCTTTCAATCTTGGTGTTCAGCAAGGATTACACAACTGGAAGTCTGCCCATGCAGGAAAAGGTAACCTTGGAAGAAAGAAAGCCTGAAGGAATTGATTGGAATTACTTTCATTTGCTTTTGACCATTTAATATATTTACAGTCTGCTTACAATAGTAACAATAAAGTTTCAACTTGGATAGCTATGTAGTTAGGCAAAGACGGTGCCTGTCAAGTAAAATTCCAACAAAGAAAATTTCCATTTTTTGTAATATTGCTGAGTATCAAAAAAATCATTACTGAATTTATTCTTCACTCAAATATCATAGTTAGACCAATCCTGAATTTAGAAACTCTGTATCAAAAGATACAGCAAGGGTTATATAAGGCTAGCAAAAGGTTTTAGTCCTTCAGGAAATACAAGTTTAGAGTACAATATTTTCACCATCTTTTTCCAAAGGACTGTGGAAAATAAGCTTTTAGATCAAATACACTCAGAACAAAATTCCAAACTCTACATCAACAATTGCAACTTGTAAAACTTTTTTTTTTTAAACAAAGCACAAAATTTCACATTTACAGTATTTGAGCTCCACTTATATGCAAAAACCTTGTAAAAAATGGATTAAGAGGAAGGTGAACTAATCAGGGCTTCAGTGGAACATAAAAAGAGAATAAAAGAATGAGAATAAAGGCCTATCTAGCCCAGAGTACAAACGGTGGCCAAACACAGATGCCTCAAGAATGTAAGAATAGAGCAAACTCCTATAAACACTTTCATAGAATACCCTCAAAACTCTCAACAACTTACAGTTCAATAGTTAGTATCTTCATGTTTAATCAGTCTAAGTGGATTTCCTGCATATAAACTTGCCTAGTTGCCCATTAAGTCCATGTAACCCTTTAGCATCCATAGTATCCAGTGGCCAGGACTTCAGTACACTGTGCTGAAGCGGCCTTACCTCCTGTTGTTGATTTTTGACTGGATACTCCATTTTTTAACAGATACCCCAAAGAGCCTGAATGAAAAAAACAGCCAACAAGCACCTCTAACAAGATGTTCCATCCATGCCATATGTGCCTCCAGATACCTCTCATAACCTCACTACAGGTTTTACTAGAAAATTAAATGGCTTCTTAATGGTTTCTCCTCCACTCCCATTTCATTTATCTAAACCAAATTTCATCTGCCATTTCAGTGCCCCAACAGTAGTGTAAGCTCTTCCTGTAATTCGTCACAGGCAACACAACCTTTAAATCCTTGACAATTTACAAAGACCAGCAAATATTTCTGTTCAACCCCTTTATCTACGAACATGTTGATCAGCATGGACAGGTGAACCAAACCCTGTGAAACTCTGTTGTTTAAAAACAACTGTTGACTCCCACCTAAGCTTATAGGCATTTATCATTCTTCCTAAAAGGATCGTCTCCCTCTTCTTCCATAAGTCCTTAGCTAGTCAGGCAAGCAAGAGTTACAGAGTAAGATACCTCAGGGATATGTCAGATACACTTTGCATAAGGAGCACTCCTTCCAAATTCCCATATTTGGCCACAGCTGTCCAAATGCAGGTCTTTGGAGTCTGCCAAAAGACATCTTTCAATTCCTGTATGAGCTAAAGGTAATTTAGGATCATGTTTTCCATTGGTTATTTCAGTATATTAGTTTATTTACTGCATCTAAAGGGATCACATAGCCACATTACTCAGCCTCACCTGACACATTTGGCTCACCATTAACCTAACTAAACAATTAATGCTTTTGTTTTTTGTAGAGATACTCAAAACCATATCCAAAACTAGAAGTTTGGAGACAGGGTTACCAAGAAAAAACAATACACTTTTATACTGCACTTGGAAATCAAGAGGGATTGTTGGATCTTCCTTATAGATTTGCCAAGATACACCTATCACATCGGTTATGAGACAACCATCAGCAATCTTGATGCTGGCTCCAAAAAGATCTCAAAGCTGGCCTTGGAACCTAAGGACCAAGATCTCATTGCCATACCCATTAAAGAAATTTTCTCTCAAAGCACGTACTCCTCCAAGTTCTTCTGTCTCTTCTCTCCCTCTTAATCTTTGATTAAGATGGTTGTTTTCTCCTGTATTGTTTTTGCTTTTGCTTTAAATCTTACTTCGTAACTCTACCCAGGCACAGTGCAGACCTAATGGCTCAGATCTCTACATTACTTGGGTGTGGTTATCTTCCATAGTCAAACCTTTTGCTAGTGTTTCAGCATTTACTCTCTCACCTTGCAAGGTAGAAAAATCCATTGCATCTCATCTTTACTCTAGCACTTTTACAGGCATTAACTCTTCCTACCAAAAACTGGAGATTTCACATGTTAAAATCTCTTCCTTATTCAATAAACCCAAGAAGTATCACCAATACAGATGACACTTAAGCAAAGCCCACAGTCACTAACACAAATGGTGAGAGGATCCTAGACAGACCGAGAAAAGAGTACTAATCCAGGTGATAGGATTGGTACCAGTTGTTGTAATTCACCCGCATTCGGTTTTGTCTTCTTTTTTGTTGACCCTGGACACAAAACCAACACAGCAATATTTCCTGCTTCATATTTTTATGCTTCTGCACAGGGGTACAGTATAAACGTGATACACATATATAAAACAATACCTATTTAAATCTGGCTAAGAATAGTAGGAATAGTGGGGGGAAAAAAGCAGCAGCAGATGCGTAACACCTAGGCAGAAAGCCAAGAATGATACTATATTGCATTTCTATCACCTTTCCTGCCCCTATGAGTTATGGTACAGGAAGCACACGTATGCTTTGTAGCAATAACTTTCAATCCATGTCTTTTCTGAAAAAAGTATTCTACCAAGGCAATCTTGTTATTATCTGCAAATTTCCCACATTTATTCAGGAGTTTTAATACTCTATCATTGGCAAAACTAACAATTGCTATTTGCTACCTACTGACTTACACATTTAAGTCATGTACTATGAACCCTTAAAAAACCCTGTAATTTTCCACTTTTTTTGCACATTATTTTCTACCTGCAAATTCAATATGAACTAACAAATGCAGTAGGGGGGCAAAAATCACACATCAGATATAGTGTTTCACACCAGACTCCAGTTTTTAAGAACCTTAAGACTTGGGACTTATAAGTCGCTGGGCAGGACCATCACCACGGCAGTAGTGCAAAATTAATGAATGAAGACGTAGCAGCTCACTCGCCTCCACTGCACCCCAGTGGGTAGGACCCTGCTTACAGAGGCCTATTCAGGGAATCCTGTCTCGTGTAGGAGCTGTGTAAGCGCAGGGTTCCGGTAATAGAGAGAACGGCGGAAGGTCTAGTGCGAAGGGATGCCGTGAATGGCGTTTCGGTGCTCCCGGAGTGCTGCCCACCCTTCAGGCGACAGCGCACGGGGACTGCTAGCACACATGTACCCTGACTAAAAGCCGCCCTCTTGGGCCAGCGTCCACCAAGCGGACAGATGCCTCATTCTAAAAATCATTCCCTTCACCTAGGGATTTCTCGGCTTGGCTCCCGGGGAGCTGAGATTTTTCCTTCGAAAGCCTGCCCCTCGTGAAAGACGCACGGCCTCCCGCGACCTCTCACGCTCACCAAAGTTTTGCCGCTCTTGCCGTAGCGACGTGGGCAGGGACACCCAGCCCCGGCCGCCCCCCGCCCACCCGGCCCGGCCCGGCCCGGCCCGGCCCGGCGCCGCCTCACCGTCCCAGCTCGGACTCCAGTTCGAAGTATTGAGCCAGGGTGTCCTTGTTGGAGCCATCGATCCAGTAGTCAGGCGCGGCGGAGCCGGGGTGGCTGGCGGCTGAGGAGCCGGAGGAGGAGGATGAGGAGGACGAGGAGGATGAGGGCATGGTGACTTTCAGCATGCCGGGACGCCTGCCGGGGGGCTGTCCTCTCGTCCGCGCCGGTTGCAGAACCCAGAGCGACAAGGCGGGCAGCTACACCTCGCCTTCCTCCCTCTTTGCCTCCTTCCTTACTTATTTCCTTCCCTCCGTCGCTCTCTCCTCCCTCTCCCCTCCTCCTCCTTCCCCCCGCGCCGCGCTGGAGAGGCGGTGGCGGGTCCCCAGCCCAGCGGGCCGGAGGGGCGGGGCCGGGCGGGGGGATGCACCTCCATCGCCCTCCGCCCTGCTCCATCCGCCCCGCCGAACGGAGCGACAGCTCCGCGCCTACAGCGATAGACCCCCGAGGCCGGCTCGGGGCGGAGGGAGCGCTGCAAGTTCACCTGCACCTGGAGCGGGACACGGGCCCGCTGGGGGACAGTCGCACGGGAGGAGAAATGGCATCCCGATCCGCGGGCGGTGTACGGCGGGGCATGAAAGGAGGGGCAGCCCTTAGTGAGGTGGACACCGGCCTACCATGCCGCAGCGTTTTGCCAGTTACCGAGCGGGAGTTCAGGAATTCTGCCGTGAATTTGGCGAGGAGGGTGTGGGGGCTGAGGCTGAACTAGGCAAACAGCAGTTCGAAAGAAAGAGACGCACAAATTCTCGAACATGGCTATAAAAATCCCCAAAACACATCTTGCCTTCCCACCAGAGAACTAAAAGAAGCCATAAAGAAATAAAATTGCTGTGCTGCAATGTCACTCTTTAACAGGTTACGAAATCTGAAGGTTATAAAATACATGCAAATTATACTAAGGCATGCTACATCCCTAACTGCAAAATCCTTAGCCAGAAACATCTGAAGAAGGGTCGTTTCTCTTGATGTAGCGGTGAAATAAAACAGCAGCAACTGTGTGTGCCTCGCGTGCATAGTGTGCCACAATCCCACTCACATCTTCTCTGTTCTGTTACACCCACCCACACTGCCATGCCAGCACAGGCAGGAGGTTAAATAGACCATGTGCAAACCTGTGCAGCAGAAGGGACAAAGTATTGTCCTCTAATTTTCAACCACAGTTCACTGGTCTGCTTTTTAAACATCATATTTCTTGCTTAAATGAAGCACAGTACCCTGTTCAGCGTTGTGCTAATTCAGGTGTACTGATCTTTTCCAAAATTATTTGTTTTCCTTCATAAACAAGTCTGTCTCTTACTTTTCCTTAACTTCCTTACTGTAACCAGATGGAGCAATTAATCTTAATTCTGAACCTTTTAATTTCTCAAAGATCTTAAGAAAGAAATGCTTCTCTCTGAGTAACCAGATAATAGAAGTGTTATAGATATATATTATGATATTGGCTTTTCGCAAATATTGAGATGAATGTTATATGTATAATGTTAAAATAACTCTGCTATAAGGATACAGATTTTATGGTTCTTTGCTCAGACATAGTAGGGGGATAGCTGATACATAGTTATACTTGTAATTGAACTGTCCGTTTGGTTGGGATAACATCCAATGAACATGTGAAGAGGACCCTGCTGCTGCTATGTCAACTATCAGCACCTGCCATCTAAAGAAAGTAAGGACCACAGCCCAAACTGAAAGTGATAATAAAACCACAACCAGGGAACACGCATGCTCTAAAAAGGCGAACCCAAGGAGCGGCCATGCAAAACTGTTCTTAGAAAAAGATGAATTTGCATAATACTCTATGCATATGCAACAGGCCGATGTAATAGAAAAGGTATTTAAAGAATCTCTCCAAGATAGTACTTGTGCTCTTGGCTAAGTGCCAAGACACCGGTCGGGCCAAGGTACCAGATCGCCCGTATTAACCCTTTGCTTGCTTTCTGTCTCCCATTGTATTTTCATTAAATTTTCTAAATTTCACCAGGAAAGTAAACCTCATTTTTCACAGAAGTATCTCCTAAACTAGTCTTTGTTAGTAGTAGAAAAGGATAAGAGATAAATGAGATAGATAAAAGAGAGATAAAACCTTTTTGCCTCAAGTTTACTTATTGCCACTATAAAATTAAAAAGCAGATCCTCACTGTAATTTGAGACTTTATAATTTTCAAATTCATGTTTGAAACTCAGGAAAAAGTAACCCAAAGTCCTGATTAGAAAACCAAGTTACATCCAATAGTTTGACAGCAACCCCAAATTTCCTTTGGGGTGAACGTCATGCCCAGAGCACCCACAGTTACAGACCTGAGATCAGCAGACAGCCTTTTCACTGCTGCTCATGCCCTCTTTCAACCACTCCGTTCACTGTGTCTCTGCTGGTGCATGCAGACTTTTTCTTCATAAGTCTTTGGCAGATAGGTGACACTTTTTCATCTTATTTGTTAACAGCATCTCCTGGGAGAAGAAATGGTCGCTGATGAAGACAATCACACAGACACAAAATGGCAAATCAGCACACTCAGAAGACAATGGTTTTCCACATTGTATTTTTAGTCGAATATCTAACATATTCTTCAAGCCAAAGGGCATATATAATTCTGTTCTGGTGGGAGTTTTGAAGAAATTATTTTAGTAGCATTATATTTATCAAGGTACCTGCAATCAGGTTCATATCTCTAACAATCTAGATATAGTTATTGTTATATGTATAGTAATAATTCATGCTGGGGTTTTCTTTTTATATTGTATATAACTTAATATTTTTTGAGGTTAGAATCTATGTAAGCTTTTACGGGAAGCCTGTTTCAAGGGGAGACTTGAAACCTGGACAGGAACCACATTTACATCTGAAGGAACAATGGAGAATCACGAGCCTCGGAGGAGACCGTGGCCAAGTACTTAACGCATGATTCCTATCAGTCGATAAGGATAAGCTCGTCAGCATCCACCCGAAACTGCATCTAAAACTGAATTAAAGAAATTATCACTCCCAAGGAATCTTTTCAGCAACTCCGGAGACTGGTGTTCAGCTACTATGGACTTCATCTGCACCAAAAGAGAGACTTT
>WAAE01017883.1:0-16470 GCA_013400495.1 Nicator chloris | reverse complement strand
TTTTGGGTTTTGGGGGGTTTTTTAATAACCAAACTTTATCCCTGCTTTGATATCACAACTAACAACTGAGTTTTGTTCTAGCATTATGCTAGTACATAGAACTTGAAACTAAAGAGGTGACATATTAATATGTTGTTTGGACAATTTGATGTACAAACTGTATGGTGTGAGCCAGACATGATAACCAATTATACAGAATTTCCGTTGCCTTTTTCCTCCAAAAAATATTAAGAGTTCAGTAGTGTGTTTCATTCAAGTGCATTTTTTCACTCTCTTGGTCTGGATAGTTATTCTGTCTGATGTCTAAGTTGTATAGAAATTATGTATTTAAAAGGAAGAGAAATCTTGACAGTTTGTTACCCAATATTCAAGATAAATGAAATATCTCTTTGCAAAGTACTTTCAGCACTGAGCTTATCAGATCACTACACACTGAACATTTGCAAGACTGGGAGCCTCCGGCTACAAGGCAAAGTGTTTCCTGAAGTGATTAATGTCAGCCCATGAGGAAAGAAAACAGTGTAGCAGTTAAAATTAGAACAGAAATTTAAAAAAAAATTAAGCTCAGTTAGTTGCACTAATGCTAATGATGAAGAATTTAAAGATATCCTGAAGAAAATAGCATGTCATACTGCAGGAAAACTAAACCCTGGAAAGCTAACTGTTTATGTCAAGATGGCAAGCTGATTTTATCATTGAATTGTTATGTTAATTTCCTAGATTGAAGAAAAATGAGGTTATATTGAAGTTTGCTTCTCCAAATGCATCTTCTGTAAAAGCAGTGAAGTCCAGATAGATATGGACAGCCTACACCCTGGTTTTAGTAATCTCAAATTCTTGTGTGATGCCCTCTTTTTCATCTGTAGGGACTTTAAATGCAAAGAGACTAGTTATTTCTAGTTACTTCGAATTACTGTAAAGTCATTAAAAAATCCTATAAACAAGGTTCTCTGACTGGAATTCCTTCAACAGGAGAATCCTTTTAACTCCTGACTTGTTAGCCAGCTCATACTCTGACACAAGTCTTGGCAACATGTCCCTGTGTGTACTGTTAGGGATAATATAATATTCTATAATTATAGAAACATACAGTTTTGCACAGTAACAGGAAAATTGGTCCAAATTCTTAAGAGAATTTATCAGCTCTGCAGCAGGCTTCCTAGCTGATTTTAGAGAAGAACTTTCAGAGATGTTTTTCATGTCATTGTGTTTAAAGTGAGGATTTAATTCAATTTTACCTCTGCTCATTCTAGTTTATCTGTTGAGAGTCAAACCCAGAGACCTGTAGTTAGTTAGCATGAACCTCAATAAATCCCAAATATTGCCTGAAGCTTGTATGAGCAAATAATAGCCTTCTACTGCCATAATCTACATACTTTGCAAAACAGACCCAGGAGTCTTGGTGATGCCTTGCATTGTGACGGAGTCTGCCAAAAACTGATGCCTGGGGAGGCTACCTAGAATAGGGTCTAGACAGCGTTAAAGGAATAAAGTAGGTATTTATTAAAAAGGCCTTCAAAGGATACACCTTGGGCAGTACAAGTGCCCGGCTCTGGCTCTCACCAAGATGGACCCAAGACAGACTCCAGATGGACCCCAAGTCACGAGATTTCACACCTTTATGCGTTTTGGTCCATTTACATATTGGGGTTTATTGTCCAATTACAGCTTCAGGTTATGAAGTTCCGTGCTCCCAGATTGCTCTCCTCAATTTGCTGTTGTTTATGCTTTTTGGCCCTGAAGCTTCAACAGTGTCCTTGGTTCTCAGGCTGGAAAAGGATTGTTTTGTTTAACTAAACTGTAAAGAGAACTTTGCTAACACTTTATATAAATCTCAGAGTTATATACTAATGCAGTACAGAATCTGAAAAATATGAAAGTTAAAACTGAAGGCATCACCTACAGAAATAGCTGAGCTCTTTCAAATATTTTAATTGAAGTCAAATGACAGTTACTTAATAAGCCATGCTGTAAAATGACATGATGCGAACTGCTGATCTTTTGCATCTCCTAGCAGGGGAAAGAGGCTTTCTTCTTTGCTGCCAGCCAGCCTCTCTTCGCCTAAAGCCTCTGCCATTCCAGCCTCCATGCCCTAGAGTCCCCAGAGCAATTGGGCAGTTCAGAGGTGGTCCCCAAATGCTATGGACAGGGCATTGGGTCTTTCCACCTTCAAGGGTTTGTATGTCTATCCCACCTCCATGCTAGGAATCCAGATCAGAGAAGGGACCTGGGAGATAAGTCCCAGGAAAGGTGTGCCTATNTTTAAAATATTTTAAAGTTACACAGCCAGTATTAACTATTTAGATATGAGGGTCTCCATGATTTTTGGCAAAATCAAAACTCCACAGAAAACAAGGCATCAGCCACATGCAAGCGGCTTAACAGAACTAACCAGCTCTTCTCTTGGAGAGTCAAGATCTCTGTCAAGCATCTGGTAAGAAAACTCAGGTATTTGTGTAAAAGTTCAGCTTCTACAAAGTCCCATTTTGTTTCCGTGTCTTTAGGCACCTTAACTCAGTTTTTGTTCTACACAGCCAAAAGCAACCATGTCAGCAGGTTCAGGTCTCTGGTTGAGAACTTTCTGTTGCTGACTTCTGAAATAAAATATAGTTGAATTCAGAAATGGACCCTGTCTTTTTGATCAACACATGCACTTCTCAGAAGCACTTACCAGAATTATCAAGCAGCTATCCAGTTAAGTGTCAGCATGCTCTGTCACCCTACTTTCTTTTTCCTCCTTCCTTCTCTTGCTCCTGCTTTTGTTTGCTGGTTCCCACTCCCTCAGCACATGTTAAAATCCTTCCTGAGCTGATTCATATTGCTAACCCAGTGGAAAACTATTTTCTTTTTCTGAGGCAGGTGAGGGATGACTAAACTAATGTTCCGTAGAACACGTGAATTAAACCATCTCATAGGGACAAAAGGGACAGAACCAAACTGAAGATGAAAAATGCATAACCACAACAGTTATGAAGAGGAGGAAGTCCTTCCCCTTCAGTAACTTTCACATTGGGTCACCTGTAATGCTCAGTTTCAGCCCAGATACCTCCAATCCTTTTAGAGCATTTTACAGCTAGAAACTGTGTCACACAAACCCTGCAAACAAGATTCATGTGCTGCGGAACTGTGTTGCTCCAGACAGATCATAATAAACCACAGCCTACCTCAACTTCTGCCACCAGCAGCGAGGATGACCTATCCCCCATCTCTGTTTGCCTTCAGCTGGGTTGCATTGCACATCTCATGCTTTCACCTCAGCTTTTGGTGACCCTTCCCCATTCAGCACAGGTTTTGTACACACAAAAATAGATGTTATAAAACTCTTCTATCATCTACCTTAAAAATCATTCCCCTGAGGAACCATGGGAATCAAAATGTTCTCTGTTTAGTTAATGCACCAACTGAAATTACAAAGTACAGGAATCCAAGCAATATACCTTGTATATTTCTACTACTAAGAAAAGTTTATACATAGTGTGCTGAGCCAGTTGCTGTCAAAAGCAGATTCATATTATTACTGTTGTGTTATTTCAGGAAGACTTTTGTGTTTCCTCTAATTCCAAAATGGATATTTTGCTGTATTTCTCCATACCTGAAATATTAAGGATTTAGAACAAAGAAATGATCATCAGCTTTACAACTGCTTTCCAGCAGCTTTTGTAAAACAATTCGCTTGGCTTGTCTATGCTGGAAATTTTTGTCAATATATTCTGATTTTTAATACTGATGTAGTCTCCTGCCATATAACTCTATTCTCATGCAAACATTTTTTTTCCTAGTTTTAGTTTATATTATTTTACAAATATACTATCAATAATTATTGGGACAGAGGGAATTATTTCTTAAACCCATATGACTACAGAAATTTAACCATCACAGTGTAATCAGTAAGACTTCCCAGCATGCACGAAGCCTAAGATCCTCTAACAACTTTCTCTTTTGGTAAGTAGAAACCCCTAGGCGGACACTAAAGAAAATTAGACTAATAAGTAATTTTGCCTTTTTAAAACTAGCTGCACTTTACAATCACACAAGTCTTTAGTGCAGGGGTGTATAAATTTCCAGATTGTTTCAACAGTACGAAAACTTCTGGATGTCAAAACCCAGTTTATTTCTCTGTGAAACGGAAGGTGTCTATAACCAGGGGGTTCTTAAAAAAAAAAAAAAAAAAAAAAAAAAGCACAATTTTCCTTGACCATGAAGGGATTTTGTGTGTAACATCCTTGTTGCACTCTGTTTCTAAGGGATATTGGGAAACTGAAGAGCAGGCAACGAAGTAGTAAGAAAAAAGTACAGTTGTGAACAACTCTAACAGAGTGAGTAACGCTGGCTTCTAAACCACTTTTCATCTAGTTGGGAAAAAAACAGCAAGAAGTAATTGGGAAAAGGTGAAGACAGATATATTCAAAATAGTCTAACCATGTGATTTGCTGAACTCTGGAATAAACTACCTAGTGAAAGGTAGCCTCTCCTCTCCTGTGCTTTTGAATCAAATTTGAATGTCTTTCTGAAGTAAACTCTGAAAGATATTCACCCCAACCATGCACCAGTCTGCAAGCAAAATTCAGTGGCCTGTGTGGGATAAGTTTAGAGATCCAGTGATCTGTCCCAAACTCTGCAGAACTGTGACTGACATCAAATGAATTAGAAACAGGATCAGGTTGCATAAGTTCATTAACTTAGTGAAAAGAGAGCTAATGAATAAGTAACTCTACAAACACGCAGCACAATTATTTCTATTTGCACCCTCAAACGGTCCTCACTCCAGCTGCTTGTCAGGCAGAGCAAGCCTGTCATTCACTCCTTTGTAACTCTACCCATTGTGCAAAACCTCTTTTCTTCTACCGAGAAATCCCTTATTTTGGTCTTATGGAGAAACCTTTAAGAGCTGAGAGAGGGAAAGGGAGCCTTTAGCTCAAAACAAAGGGAAATAGGGCTTCTGTCAGCAGGAGGCTAACGAGTTATTGACAATTTCTGTATTTCTGGGGTCTGAGAACAATCTCTGCAGGCAGTGTCAAGCCCTGTGTCAGTTTCCTGTTCTGCCAGCCTTCCACAACAGATCATATCTGCCTGGGAGAATAAAACCTTCCTTCTCCAGAAAAGAACACACAACCCTGAGGCTGGCTGATGGCCTAAATAACAGTAAATTATAGCTGTATTGAAACAATCAATCAAAGTACCAATAATGGAAAAGACAGAGCATGGAGTACATGCCATGTGGACTCTGTTTACCATTTAATGTTCTGCATTAATAGTCACTATACTATAAAATGAGGTAAGGTCTATGACAGAGAGAAACATGACTTGAATTTGTACTGTGCCTTACAACTCCAGGGAAGACCAAGGATGGCTGCACTAAGGCAAGTCGTTTAGCATCAGAAACTAAGTCAGCTGCAGGGAGCTGTTTCTCTAAGCTTTCTAGGTAACTCCTCTTGATCGACTGGGAGGAGAGAAGAAAAACCACTTCTGTTCAAATTAGGTCTATTAAAACTGTCTCTGCAAAGGCCAGGAGGAATCTTCCTCCATAGAAAAAAACAAAACAAAACAAAAAACCAAACCAAAACAAAACAAAAACAAACAAAAAAAACAACCAAACAAAAAAAACACCAAACAAACAGGAAAAGAAAAAGAGAAAAAGAAAAAAGTAGCTAGCTCACTCACAAGGTGGAGGAATTCCAGAGAGAGCAATTCTGACACATGTGCCCTCCTGCACCCTATGGGCACATTACATATGAGCAAAAATATTATTAGGAATTCAATGTACCCAGTTGATACAACATCGCAAGACCTTTTTCAGAAGCATAGAAGGAAGTCACTGCACCTGTAACATTTAGGACTTTCTCTGAGGAACCATAATTCAGAGCAATCCTGAGAAGTCTTTCAGCATTTTTCAAATTACAATTTTCAAATTACATTTTTCTTCTACCTGCACCCTTTAATTTTTTGAATTTCTGGACAACTGTATTTGTAACAGAAGAGAACAACCACAGAAGAAGCAATGAGGTATGTCTGTCTCAATTACTGCTTATAAAATGCTGTTCTAAATGCAGCTTGAGTTCTGTGAAAATGCATTGCTGTGATCAATGCTATTACTTTCAAGGGAAGCATAAATTTTTCCCAATTCACGTAGAGAAGGAACCTCCTGTTGACTTCCAAGAGGATTGAAAATTTTTATGCTCAGACCTCAGAGTAGGGAAAAAACAGTTAGAAAATAAAAGCTTTCAGAGCCCTTACAGTCAAATTCATCAGTGAGCTAAGCAAGAGATCTTCCTTTATATGTCCCAACAAATGTTCTTTCTTTTTATGTGGTCTTGTATGACATATTTCATAATAATTCGTTGATCATTCTTTGGTACAAATAATTTCTTTTCTTAATTACTGCAAGGCAGTAAATAAAAGAATAGCCCTTTGTGTGATAACAACATCTAAAAATGTAGGAAGTGTTATTTTTTATGGAACTGACCTCTTTTTTAGTGAAAACAAAAAGATCATTTATTATAAGTGATCCTCTGCCAACAGCCCCTATGCCTGTTACCAATTTCAAACACTTTATGTTCTTGCTCCAGAAAGGCTTTGTACTCTTTCCCACTCATTAGAAGATGCCTATTGTAAATAGCACTTCCAGCATTAATATTAAACACAGAAAGAAATATGTTGAAACCAGGTTATGGCTGTAAGGCAAACTGTCACAGGCCACGAAATTCATAAGCGAAATCCAGCCCTTAGCTAGGGCTGTTGTGAAAACAAATACGTGGGAGTTAGCAAGGTGCCCAGGGTGAGGGCAGAGTTTGCATTTCCTGGCTTTTGTCAGATGACATCAAAACACCAACCTGACCTAACCATTAGATTTGCCACATCGAAAAGGGTGCTTCATGCAGGGAAGAGGGGAAAGCACACCTACTTACCTTCCTATTGTCACTTCCCAGGATTCAGGGAGGGATGGCACATGACCACAATGTCTGCCCTGGCCCCTAGGGACAGAGAACATGAACCCACCAAGTTGGTGACCCAACAGCTCCCAGGATGAAAAACTCACAGCACACATTTTGGGATGTTCCCCTGGGTAGTGAATAGTCTCATTTGTTTGGTTTGTCCTCACACAGAAAAAAAAAATAAATCAAGATCTTTATCACAGGTATGCCAAAATTCTCTTTGTTTTCATCTCATGAGCTTCACATGAGCTGTTCCTAGTGGAAGGCAGGTATGCAGGCTGGGTTGAATGACCACGCTGCTGCGTTGCCCAAGGGAAAATGGACTTGACAGGCCAAAGGGTCAGCCAGGGCTGGCATAAGGCACACCAACCCCTTTAGAGACCGCGGTGTAGCACAAGTAACAAAATGCCCTGTTCTTCCCTAGCAGGAGACTCTTGGGAACACACCATCCCTCATGCTGGAGCACAGCTCTGCAGCTTGACAGCAGCTCTGTGCATTCCTGTGGGCTCAGGAAGCCTGTCTCTTGCTGGCTAGAGGGACCAGCTTCGCCCCACAAGTGCTCCAGCAGTGTGCCAGGAGCTCAAGGAGGCAGAAAAAGGGTGAGCAGCCTGATAAATGTTCACTTTGGCAAAAAAGTTAAATTACCTTGATGAATATTGACTTGACAGTGTTATAGATATTGACGTTACCAATACCTATATCAATTACCCCGTACAATGGGTATTGAGATGGTTGGCTCTCACAATCAGGGGATGAATATTATGTGTATGTTAAGAAAAGTTGTATTGATGTATAGATATGTTATTGTGCTGTGTTGTTTGGAAGTCCCCTGTTGCCCCCACAGTCCCCTTTCCCCCTGTGCGGTTGCCGAGGGACAGCCGTGGTAGTGGGGACACGCGGAGGGAGGGCAGTGCCTGCGCCCCTGGCACGGGGCAGTTGGGAGGAGGGCGGGCTCATTGCTGGGAGGCGTGGCATGGCAACGGCTGGCCTCCAATCAAGCTGCAGGAAAGCCGTCTCCACCAATGGACAGCGAAGAGGAGTTGATTGGCAGATGTTGGGAGGGGCCCGGGTTACCTGAGGCAGCACCAAGGCTATAAAAGGTGGAGCAGCCATTTTGTAGACCAGCATGTGGGATTTAGTCTTGTGCTCCCAGCGCTGTAATTTTCCTTATTCAGTCATTTTGTTGTATTTTGTAAAGGTTTAATAAACCTTTGAAATTTTTAACGTGAGCAGTCATTTCTCACAACAGATTTTAGCAGATATTGTAGCAGATTTTCCCAGTAGGCAAAAAGACAAACTGAAGGAGATGGGAACTTACCTAGAAAGAGTTTAACTTGTGTAGAAAGCTTTTCTTGTTCCCATATGGAAGTTATATGTGTTAAATCAGTGGGCTCTGGTATTTTTTCTAGATCAAGAAGGTGGCAGCTAATCCCTGCATTGCCCAGGAGAGGGGAGGAAAAATATCTTGGCCTATATCCTTTTCTTTTAACAACACATTTGGGAAAAAAGTTGCAGGATCATAACTAGTATTTGATTTAAACTGGGTTAATTAAATGGCTTCAAACCTCATATAATTAAAAACACACTATACATAGTTGTGTAGATACTAATTCCTGTCAGTTCAAGTTAAATTGAAAAGGGGCTGAATCAAGCTGTGCTTAGGCTGTCAGTGCAGATTTTTGGACCAGTTCAGCAAGCACACACCACGTCCTAACTGAGTGCAGATCTCATACAGCATACCCTGAAGTCACAGTAAATATTTAATTGTATGACTTGTATTTTATCTGACTCAGGAGGCTGACAGAAATACAGATGGTCAGCTGAGCGCAAGCTGAGAGAAAACAGGTGAGTCAACCTCATGCTGAAGTGTTAGCTTATTATTTCATGATGCCCATTCTTTGAAGGAATACTTATTTTATAACCCAGGAGAATAACAAGAAGACTGCTTATGGAATTAAAATTTCCCAGCTTCTAATTAGAAGGAGAATAATTGCAGTGTCATTTGTAGGGATCTTAGTAATTTATTTCATTTTCAAGACAAGTATATTTGTGCTGTATAATTTTCATTCATATGCCAACCAAAACAGGACACTTTTTTCATTCCTTGCACTGCATGTTTTCCTTCACTGTAACCCTCTCTTGAATCCACATGGGATAAAAAGCACATAATAAAGAAATACTAAACTTTGAAAGTGACAAAATGGAAAATTTAAGATGTTTTTGAATTTTCCATATTTTCTTTGGTTGAGTTTTCTTCCTCCTTACATAACATGTTATTATTTGAAGTAGTGCAAACTCACTTCTTCAGCTTTCATTTACCCATTTCACTGGTGCTTTTCAGCAAAACTAAAGACATAAATGAATCCACGATTCCTTCAGAATTCCACTAAAACACTCTAACCATTTACTCATGGCCTGGAGCCTTTTTTTGGCATTTTAGGTAAGAGAAAGAAAGTCCCCTGTACTTTAGGCTCAAAGTCTAAATTGGAGACAATTTCATCTAAGTGCAGACTACATCAAAGATGAGACTTCAATTGATTCCAGAGTTATTTATTTAAATGCAAGTTTTTCTTTGCCAAGCTACCACTGAAAGACCTCAAGAGGAACATGGAGGCAACAAGGGGAATTCCATTGTTCCCACCCCGCAACCTCTTCTCCCGGGCACAGGACCAACACCAAGAAAATAAACCAGTCACCAAATATAGCACAATGGGCTTTTTCCTCCTTAATCACCTTTAAAATTCCCAGCCGAGCACACAGACCTCACACAGGATTTCTATGCTATATATTAGCACCCGTTCAGCTGATTGATGAACCTCAGAAAATAAAACGCTTCATAATGTAGCTGCTGACACAGCAGAGAGCATCCCAGCACAACGGTGTGGTTTCAGAGGGGCCGGTTCACCCCTATCCCCATTCCCATCCCAACCCAGCCCGAGAGGCGTTTCTCCCTTTGAAAGCCGCCTTTTGTGTCTCACACCCCGATGGGCTGCCCCCGGCCAGGCTGTTTACTGTTCTTTGGAGGCTTCTGCTGTTTCCTACATCAGATGGAATTTACCTTCATGTAATTATTTGTTCTGGGAGCTTTGATCTCCACTTCCCTTGTAACTGCAGCGTAGTCATACTTTGAACTACAAGAAAGTACCAATTTAAGGCTCTTGCTGAAAACACCATAACAGTTAATCCTAACAAAAAGGTGTTAATTGGTCTCCTGGTGATTCTAAGCCGCAGTCACAATAGGTTCTTGTATTTGTTTACCACTGCTGTATTTCCTCCTCATCCCAGTAAAAGTGCACTAGATCAGATAAACTTTTTAGGCAAGCTTATGGTTTCTCAGTTTACAATTTAGGGCAAAACCCAAATACCTATCAGTGCCACAGGGCAATTCTGGCCCAATCTGATGACACTACAGACTGGTAGCTTCAGAGTCAGGCATTAGAGATTGATTACTCAAGCAGAAGTAAAAACTTAAATAACTCCAAAACTCCTTCTGAAGCAAAATAAGGCCTCTGTATGAGATGAAAGCTGTTTCTTTGTACAATACATTTGAACTTCTGGCCCTGATAGAGAAATCACAGATCTGCGGAGGAGTATTGTTCTTATTCATTTTGGAATCTATCTCATCCTGCTCAGCACAAAAAAAAATGTTTAAATAGGTCAAATTAATGAAAGTGGCTCATAATTCTGGACTGCACTGATGGATTTTCAAAACCTTTTTTTGCTTTTTGTCTTACACAAACATGTAATGTAAATACTCGTAACGTAAACACAGATATTTGGTCAGATTCATGTACATAACATCTGTCTCTCAAAAAAAAGGCAATATATTTGAGTGAAGACACTGAAAGTGATCTTTTCAAGCCCTCTGGCTGTTTCTTCAGTGTTCTCAGTGCAATGACAAAAGAACCAGACAGAACAGCAACTTAAGTGCTTAGACTGCATATTTGTGCAGTGCACACGTGTCTGCTGTTCATCAGAAGGTTACTCATAAGATAAACACGAAATGGTGCAGGACACCAGCATCCAATCTTGCTATTCTGACTTCCTATGGACATTTCAGCAGTCTCAATGAAGAGGAAACTGCCACCTCTTCCTCCCACTTTTTCATTTGGTATTCTCACAGGCAATTAAAAAAATTTTATTTATTTCTGCTTAGCCAGCTCTTCCCACTGACCAGCTCTCCCAAGGTGAGTTTTCCTCTCATCTTCTTCCTGTGATTACAGCACTTCATAGTTAAACACTTCAAAAGTCCTGCTGAAAACACCAGGAGAGCCAGCCTTGGCTCACTGAGGACAACTCTTGAACCCTGACTGAACTCCCAGTTCCTCCTGGTGTATAGGAATGCAGATTTACTACAGCATGATTGCTGTCAAGGTACATCCCTGCAAGAGCACTCTTGAAGACCTGCACAGCCTTCCTGCTGAGAGCCTGTCCACCTTCCCCAAGAACAGCCCTTCCTCCCCAGCCAAAGGCTGCACTTCCTCTCTCTGCCCTATAGGAGCAAGATACACCTGAATTCCTCAAATTATCTTGGTAGATGTCCCATGCTGTGCAATGCCTCCAAAGTGCTCTCCTGCATGGAAATCCCACTAAGCCTGTGGATAAGCAGAAAAATTATATCGTCATGACGTACTTTAAACTGCCTCATAAGCATGGTAATTCAGAAAGGGAATATTGGTTGTGAGAGAAGAAGCAGTGTTCAGCAAGCTTAATGGGAAGAGGATGATCTCTGTACAGGATCCAGGCTGGAGGAAAGGAAATCAGGTACTGATACTTTTCCATCAGTAAAGGCCTTTGTGAGTTGTTAAGCATATGCATGCACACTCAGTTGCAAACAGCTAACCCAGGGTATAGGGAAATGGCAGCCCTGAAAGGAAACCACTACAAGGGTTTATGTCAGAAAAACCTTTGTTTTTCTTTATCATGTTTGTTTTGCATGACTTCTAGAATGTCCTGGATACAATCCAGACCCTTGGCAGCTGCAAGCTACAGTCTGAGGCACTGATAAACTTGTTTTCCAAAATATCTGCAGTATTCTCATTTTGTCACAATACCCCCTGTGAATGAGGGGAGGTAAAAAATCTGTCTGATTTCCCAGTGATGTTACAATTTACAGCCTTTGCATTTTAACCCTGGGGAAGACGACAGTCACTCTGAACATGTTTTTGTCCTCACAGTTAGTGTTTGAATCTATGCCTTCTTTTTCTAGCTCTTACAGGCTGTTTTGCTCTCAACTATTTTTTCCATGTTTTTGTTTGGTTTTTTGTTTGGGATTTTTTAATCTAATCCCATTAGATAATTAAACATTACATGCAATTTTATCATGTGATAGTTGTTGGATTGGGGTCTCTTTTTCTTTCAGGGGTTCTTTTGGGGTGGGGTTTTTTGTGTTTTAAAAGAAAAGAAAACAAAAAAAAAAAACAAAAAAAAACAAAACAGCAAAGCTTTTAGACTAACCTGGGCAATATCATGCCTGTGGTCCTGCTCCCAGGATATTTATAGCCCCATCTTCCTAGGAAAACAAGGGGATTTACAAGAGTGACTTGATACTACAAACCTAATCATAACCATAAATCACACTTAAAAGTTACATTTCAGGATTACATAGGTTTAGCAATGAGTCTGGGTGGTAAAAAAGAGCAACATTCTTGCTATGAAAGGTGACCAGCTGAAGTTTAATACCTTTGTTTTCAAAGTGCAGTTCTTAGCTGGGAAAATGCGTGTCTACTGTATCTTACATAAACATCCCCTTGCAAGTTACGTGTCTGCAAAAAGTCAATCACAGCACTTTCTTCTCATCTAGGTACGTCACGGTATGTGTTTGAAGCCCACAGCTCATATTATAGCATGAAAATGTAAGGAGTGGAATTAAAACTATATGATTAGCTGGAGCAGAATGAAAACAACTGAGACAAGTTCTTTGCTGTTTTAACTTTGCGTCGAAGTTAGCAAAGAATTTTAGTTATGCCTGGGGCTTGAAATCAGATGGTTTTCTTTGCTGAGGAAAAGGGCTTCTGGTAGCAGGGCTTCACCTTCAGCTTCTTTGATTGATTTACCCTAATGGATAAAAACAATCCAAGGGAACCATATGTTTTATGCCTGCTGGCAGCCCTCAGCAGGTTTATCCTGCCAGGATATACACAAAGGTAGGAATTTGAGGCTGAGGCAGGGGAAAAATGGCTCAAAGAGAATAAACAGTAGTTTAGTGTCACTTATAAAGGTTCTGAGAAAACAATCCTTGTTTGTGGTCTGTTCAGAATCAAATGCACGCTTGAGCCAGACCATATTCTTACACTTCTTTGCAAGACTTTCAGTCTTAACCAGCACTGATGCTTGTTTGTAAAAAAAAAATAAAACCCTTTGTTTTAATTGCTGATGTCTCATAAGTCAATCTGGAGCAAAATTCTGATTGAACTCAGCAGTAAACAAAGGCATAACCAGTTGCAAAGCCACTGATAATGCATTCAGATTTCTTGCAGTGTTGTTGCAGTATGTGTCACTTAGACGTCACAGTGACAGGCATGGCAGATATCTCAGGAAACTATCCCTCTGTGATCTAGTCACTGTTCCATTCCTCAGCTGAAGAAGCATCTCAGTCTCTCAAGCCACTCTTCCTCAAAAAGTACTTACATAATTAAAATTACAAAATATTAAAAAAATAATCAACTAGTGTTGATCTTTTCAGAGAGATATGCCCAGATATCTGCAAACTGAAAATCTGTAAGGACAGGCTGTCTCCTTTCATGTGTCCTGATACTTTCAGCTGCCGTCATGGTAATTCAGCATTCCTGGTAAAAGGCAAGTGAAAATTATAAAGCTGTAAACTCTCTGTAATTTACACCATAAATCAAATTAAAACAAATCTTTAAAAATTAAATTATAATTGGATTAGTTCTTACTGGCATGCTTCATCTAATCTCTGAAAGCCCATGGCTTGTGCCATGGCTATTAGTCTGCATATTGCTATTTCAGAATAATGAAAGAAACCCTATTTTATGTCAAAGGCACCATCCAGTGCAAGGCTGGATATAGTCTGTACAGACAATAGTTGAAGAATTCCACAATTCAGGACAAACACTAGGCCACAAAGGGCATTATTTCACAACATGCAATTCTTTCCATAAAACATGCTTTTCCCTCCTTCCCTCCTACATACCACAGTGTTCTCATATCCTTCATTACCACCTCCCCACCTTTTTATACAAATTTTGCCTATGTTGCTTTGTTGCAATGTCCTTGCTTTTTTGAATTTTCCTACACAACACCACAGATCTCAAATGTAGGTCACACTCAGGCTGCAGTTAATCTACATCACCTACATTGCCACTTAAGTATTCCAGGCTCCCCCAATTTCCTTAGCTAGACCACAGCAAACCCTCTCAGTTCTTCCCCATGTCCTTAGTCTCCTGCAGCAACAGTGTCAGCTATCCCTCTGTCTCCTCTTCACAGCATCTTCAACATCCCTCCACACTATCTGACAACCCCAGCCTCAGCTACACACTGATATTTGCCAAGGAGCAGTCTGCACGCACCACAGCTGGTGTCGAGCCACCCAGGCACTAGCTGGTATGCATATGGCAATAGGCCTGACCACCCAGGAATCCAGGAATTCAGAGAACAAGGTGTGCACTAACAAGCCTGGCAGCTGACACCTCTCTGGAAGCCAGTGTGACATGCTGCCTGCCAGATGCCTGGCAGATGCAACAAATGGCATCAAGAATGGCATCCCAGGCCTCTGGTCTTTCTGACAGGTCCCATTCAGTGCACCAGGAGTTTTGCCAGCTGTTTGCATGGGAAGTGGGATTGAATCCTGAAGAATAGAATGGGCACCAGCCTCTCCTTCCTGTGATGTTATCTTTCATGCTCATAACCTGACTGCACCCTTACAGCTGGCACCTCCCACCTCTACTCTGGTGCCCTTACCCTTGGAAGGTGCACCAAGCACAGTCACAGAGCTCCATCTTCAATGTCTTTAGAGAAGTCTTCCTTGTCAGGATGCAAACAAAATCTGAGCCTGGAAGTTGGGATGCAGAGGGGATGAGACCCCTGTCATTCTGAATATGCTCCACAGAACACTGTGCTCATTTGCTCATCTACATGCCTCTGCTATCTCTCTAACATCCAGAGTGCACAAGCTTTTTGGGGACAGCAACTGTCTTTTCATTCTGTTCCTGTACAGCATCAAACACATCCTGATCTCCTGCCCAGGATCACAGTCACCAAAAGTGGGTCATTAGCAACCCAGCAAAGCCTTACCATTTTGTTTACAAACAAAATGCCTGAAAATAGAAAGCAGAGGCTTTGCCATCATAAGCTCAACCAAAAATTTGCTCTTCCTTTGGGAGAAGTGCTTACAGTGAAGAAAGGCCGTTTGGTGACACTGGGGAGTGAGTAGTTCTTCCAACTGTTGACAAATAGTCCTAGTTCAAATCTTCCAATAGAGCATGTGGAGAAGCCCCTTCATCTTCACAAAGGTGAATTCATGGTGTTCTTGCCAAAATGAGGTGGCTTGTTTTATTTCCTGTTATCATTTTCCACACTTCTTAATACCCAGGAGCAGTCTGCAGGAACATTCTAGAGGGGATATTTAATACTTTATTGCCAAGCAAGTACTAAAGAACTCGTTCCCATAGTCAGTATCTGCAAAAGTTTTCCCCACAGGGTTCATGTAAGCAGAGAGCATGTCCCTTTCTACACTCACTGTTCCTGCTGAATACAATGCCAGGAAAACCCACTGCTTCCAGCAAGGGTCATAAATCTCCTTGTGGATCCCTGACAGTTTTGCTTGCCCTGAAGAAGGCATGAATACACATGCTTGAGATCAGCAGCCTAAGCCATTATCAGTCCTTTAGAAAGGTTCCAGGCGCATTACCTAAAAATAGCTCAGGTACCCATGAGAAAAGATTACCTGTCAAACTGTAAGCTGCAGAGCCTATTGCCCAATATACCTCTAACAGCTGAGAGGCAAGCAACACACACCCAAGAGGTTTGCAGAGGAGGTATTTAAAGTTAATTCATTAGGATAAACACTTTGTTACTGGGATAGCCATCAATGCACAGTTCTCTTTAAACTTTTCATCTTTGAGGCTCTCTGCAACCCACCACATCTGCACTGGATCTTGCATCTTATCATGCAAATATTTTAGAATCATGATTGTTTTCAGTATGGCACCTGTTTCAGGGCAAGTCACATGTGTACTGATTAATGCTGGCTGATTAACCACAACAGCTCTCTTACCTCTCCTATCATGCCAGTTCTGTGAGTCCTTTCAATCCTTGTGCCTATGTACAGGCAAAACACCAAAAATTGCTTTCTAATAAATCAAGTTATTCACAAGTCTTCCTTTTTTCCCCCCACACAAATCCCAAGATATAGCCATGCCAAACAAACAGATATACTAACCAACGTTCTGCCTTGCCAACATTCTCCAAGACTATACGCATCTTGCTTTGTTTCTATTGTACATTCAAAATATCTCTCTTGTATAGTCTGCACTTCTCAGGCAACTGTTTTCATGGCTGTGCTAGTTTGAAAGCA
>WAAE01017882.1:17500-19963 GCA_013400495.1 Nicator chloris | reverse complement strand
TTTTTAAGCCTCTATCCTATAAACATTGCACATTCATTTTAAGTATTATCAATGGGACTGCTTCTATGAATGAAGTTAAAGATTGTATTCTTAAGCTTCTCATGTATTTATACCTTCCAAAAAAGCGTTAGCTGGATAGGAAACCCAGTAACATCGGAAATGCTGTAGTATTTTACTGCAGTTAGCATAACACCTTTATTATTTGGAAAGGAAAAACGGAAAAGTGTAAAAATCAAGAAGATTTTTACTGTTCTCTGCTATACTGAGTCTAAGGTAAAAGGGACGAGTACAGTAAAAACAGCGTGTGACATGCAGTTGTATCAGCTAATCACAGTCCAAAAGCTTCAGTTGTCTGGAAGAATAAAGCAACGTCACTCTAATTCACTTATGTGAGCAAGCAATGCAAAGAGTGATGGATTAGAAGAGTTTATAAAGGTACGTCAGAGTAACCACTAACAACTAAACCATTATTATTTTGATACTCTGTTACTAAATAATATTCACATTGTAAAATTATTGTAATTGAAAAAACCTTGATTATAAAAGTTTTCTAAAACAATATGGTGGCAATCAAAAAATAAGAAAGTTAAAGGTCCCACTCCAGCTTTATTTACACACTCAAAGTTAAGAAAATTGAATGAATATTAAAAAAGGATTGAAGAAACTAATAAGCCTTGCATGTAATTAGCTCTATAAATCTAAAATGTTTCTGATGATAAATACATCATCACAGTTACTAAACATGGTTTCAAATCTTAGCTAGTTCTTTAAAATATAAAAAATACTAGCATTTACAAAGGGTGACAGTGTTATGTAACACCCTTTCTCAACACAGGAAACATGAGATGAAAAATGAAAAGATAGATGGAATATTATGAGGATAACATTTATTCAGTATCTGTAATAGGAAAATGGGATCATTTTTTGTTTGTTGCAGTATTTTAACTTATACAAATTAATTTCAACGGTATGATTCCACAAACAATATCAGGAGCTATTAAAATACAACAGATGATTGTATAACATTTATATCCAAGTAGATCCCTTTTTCTTTTTTAAAAAAGAAAAGGCTACTGTGACAAGTGCCTGCATCTGCTACCAACTCATGATCGCACTATCCTTTCAAAGCATTAGATAAAACTGAATAATCAATGAGAAATGTCAATACCGAAAAGTGATTCCTCCTGCAGTGTAAGTTTTATGCAAGTGTTCGAGTTTTGGTTGGTTGGTTGATTTTGCAATTTTTGTAAGAACTCTTCCTCAATATTCCAAATGTACTAAATTGATCTTATTGCATTTGGCATTTCCTAAAACAATATTTAGCTGCACCAGGAAAACACACAGACTTTTTGTTACTTCACACGCTAGGAATGAAAAATAATAAATAAATATTATCTAGAAGGCAAGAATATCGATACTCTTCATCTATATACATGTCCTAAGGAACTATCAGACTAATAAATACATACATACACTTGCAAACAACTGGGTAAAGAAAGTGCACTTATGTCTCAAAGTAATCCTTGTGCTTGCAATCATTAAGTCTTTAAATCCCTCCAAGTGAGATTTAACCACACTCTGAGTATATATAACAAAAAATCTCAGGTCCATTGTCTACAATGAGAACTTTTAAGAAGCACTTAATATAAAAAAGGGAGCTTTGACATGATAAAATAGCATTATCAATATTCTATTATCACAAACTCATGAGATAATTGTATTAACTTACGAAACACAAAAATAACTAACCAGACTGTAGCGTTCAGATTTTCCATGATGGCTATTTGCCATTAATTCCAGAGTGAGTGAAATATCGATATTCTTTCTCTACACTTCTTGAACACTTTCTTAAAAAAAAATCTCTGAGGGGAAAATGCATAACAATCTGTTCCTTCTACCAATTCGTAACCTATGTTTCCATGCTATTTCTACAGTTCCTATTTCTTCTACTAAGTGGAAGAAACCTAACCATACATCGATTAGGAGAAGTAATACTACTGTATACATGCTATAGAACTTCTATACTTTCACTTTAAATCCTGTTTGTCCAATGCACAAATTACTAAACTGTAAATAGTCTTGACTACACAATTCTCCTCTACCATTGTGTCATCTCAAAAAGACAATCCGACAGCAATGGTAATGACACCCTCTCAGACAAGCCTGTGGGCATTAATATTTAAATCTTACCTATCCCTTGTGATTGGAATTCAGCCTCTACTCACAAACAAAAACTAAATCAATGTTCTTAGAGTTCAAACTAGATCCCTAAACAGTTTGCCACTCTCCATGCACAGATAAGATAAACTTTCTTTGACCCAAGAGATGAAGTTGCCATGACGATCAGAGAGTCCACTTTCTATATTGATATTTTGCTGATGTAACAACAAATAGAACCAGATCCTAGGGCTGATAATGGTGATTAATTAATACTAATATTGATCCCTACAAGCAAGAGACAAG
>WAAE01017882.1:0-12500 GCA_013400495.1 Nicator chloris | reverse complement strand
AAAAGTTTCAACCATATATTAAGCTACTTCACTAAACTGAAAACTAAAACTATAATGGTTATTTGTATTTATCAGGTAAAAAGACAATTTCTACAAAGCAGGGATTCTCAGCCAGTACTACTTTACAGTGACCAATCTTATTCAACATGAAGCTCATTTTCCTCTTTTATAAATCAGTTTGCCAATTCAATATACATTCCGTCCAAAGTGGGCTACCAATAAGCATTCTGAACTCAGAAATCAATAAGGAAAATACTACTAAAAGTGCTTCTCCACGTCCCATGATGGTTACTTTGAATGGAGTTCTGTAACACAGAACATCAATGAAAATGTATCAGACCAGTGCCGTTGATTTTATAACAAAAGTATTTATAGATCCTATTTGGAAACGTCTGATACTTCTAGTCCCGACAGCTATACTTGTTCAGATGAATAAACTAAAGCACAAAAAGTTTACGGAGTGAAGACTGTCGTGTGTCACAGGCAAGAGAAGTGAACTGTGAGCACTACTAGGCAGCATATCTTCAACTGAAAGCCTTCAGCACACCTGTTTCTCAACACAGAAAACAGCTCAAGAGTGTTAAACCCCCTAAAACGGCAAAGGCGAGTGTGCGCCTACGGCGTGGGTGCAGAGGGAGCCCGGCGGGGCGTGGGCGGCGGGGGCAGCCGCGCGGGGCCCGGGGGACGGCGGGGCCGCTGCCGGCGCGGCGCTGCCCACGGGCTCCCCGCGGGAACTTGCTCGTCTTTTCCCGCACACAGCTTCTGCGATCCTCTGGTACTTACTGCAGCCCAGGCTCGGCATGGGTGTGTTCACACGCGCTAGGCGCAGAAAGTTGCTGAGTGGTAGGGACGGCGTTCGCAGGCTGGTTTGTGTGCTCTCCCGGCGCTAGTTCAACTTGAAAACACATGAGCGATCCCACTCCGAAACACGGAGCAGTAGTTTGAACAGACTACGGGGCGGCAGCATGAGCTCCAAAGGAGCGAATAAAACAGAGACAGTGAGGAGCGTGCTCAACCCGCATCGCAGCAGCTCCCGGCTTTCGCTCGCGTCCCCTTTCTCTCTCCCCATCCTCAGCCTCTCTGGCAAAGTTTCATCATCGGTCCGTACTCCGGACCCCCCTCCTGCTCCCCACAGCCACCTCTCTCGCGTCTCAAGAACGAGANAGACCAGTGCCGTTGATTTTATAACAAAAGTATTTATAGATCCTATTTGGAAACGTCTGATACTTCTAGTCCCGACAGCTATACTTGTTCAGATGAATAAACTAAAGCACAAAAAGTTTACGGAGTGAAGACTGTCGTGTGTCACAGGCAAGAGAAGTGAACTGTGAGCACTACTAGGCAGCATATCTTCAACTGAAAGCCTTCAGCACACCTGTTTCTCAACACAGAAAACAGCTCAAGAGTGTTAAACCCCCTAAAACGGCAAAGGCGAGTGTGCGCCTACGGCGTGGGTGCAGAGGGAGCCNTTTGAACAGACTACGGGGCGGCAGCATGAGCTCCAAAGGAGCGAATAAAACAGAGACAGTGAGGAGCGTGCTCAACCCGCATCGCAGCAGCTCCCGGCTTTCGCTCGCGTCCCCTTTCTCTCTCCCCATCCTCAGCCTCTCTGGCAAAGTTTCATCATCGGTCCGTACTCCGGACCCCCCTCCTGCTCCCCACAGCCACCTCTCTCGCGTCTCAAGAACGAGATAATAAAAGTCTGTTAGAGGGAGCCCCCCTCAGGAAACTTACGTTTGATCTGCCTGGGTTTGCTCTGTTTCCTTCGGGACATGCTGCTCGGCTGCCGCTCCTGCCTTGCTCCAGGTACAGGAGTGGAGCTGGGAGGGGACGGGGGTGGAGGGAGGGTGACAGATCAACAGACGGGATTCATAGAGAAGCCGGTGGCCGCCTTGAGATGCAAAATCAAATGACAGAAAAACAAGAAGGGAAAGAGTGTGTGCGCGCGTGACGGAGGAAGAGGGGAAGAGAAACGGAGATCGGGGTGGGTGAGACGGAAAGCGAGAATGAGGGGAGAGAGAAGCAGAAAGAGCGGAGGGAGGGAGCACGGGAAGGAGCGAGGGAGGGAGGGAGAGAGGAGGAAGGAAGAGAGGGAGGGAGAGAGGGAGGGGAGAGCTTGGCTCCTCGCTCTCTCTCTCCCTCTCCCGCCCGCTCTCTGCCGTTGCCGTGCCGCCGCCGCTGTCCGCGCCGCGCTCCGCTCCGACTGACAGGCGGCAGGAGGTGCCGGCGAGGGAGGGGGCGAGGGAGGGGCTTTCCGGGACGGGGGGGCGGAAAGAGGGGGGCGTTTGTCCGTCAGGCTTGACGGGCAGTGGCTACTACCAGCGACAAGTCCACATGCAAATCGCCTCCTGCCTCTGGGGCACGGGCTGTCGAGGCGGGAGGCTTCAATCGTCCCGGCGCTGCCAGGGCTTCTGGTGGCTGGGAGAGCCGCAACTTTCCCGAAAGAGGCACGGCGGGCGAACGGGCGAAGAAACTCGGTGACAGCAGGCAGCCGGCACGAGTCCCCCCGCCCCGCACAGGGATCCCCCGGGGTGTCCCGGCACAGCCGGTGTCCCCACGTTCCGGCCGCAGCCCCGGCCTCAGCGCTGCCCGCGGCAGGAGCAAGCGCTCCCCGCCGCGCTGGCCCCGGGCCGGCAGGTCCGGCACGGCCCGAGGCTGCGCGCCCAGGGCAGGTTTCCCACAGCCCCCTCCGGGCCGAGCGGTCCCGCTGTGCCTCACAGGTGCCGCCGCCGGAGCCGGCCCGGAGCCCAGGGCGCTGCCTGCGCCGACGGACGGACGGACGGGCCAGCTACCAGCGTCCTTCTCTTGCTGTCCTCTGGCCGCTTGCGCTCAGCTGCGGCAGCCTGAGGAGTCCTGGCTGTGCGGCCATGGCTGTTTGCCCTCCCCCCGCTCCCCCGAGTGCTCGGGGTTTGACTCGTAGGTGAGCGAGGGAGACGAGCCGGCCGAATGACTCCCTCGGCTTCGTTAGTTTCGCCTTTCTAAACAGTGGTAATAGTGACAATTTTCTTCTTGGTCGAAGGCAACATTTGACGCTGCTGTTACTGACGCCAGTTAAGTATTTGAACAAAGCTAAAACTATTAGCAATGCTCATGTTTACAGTCTGTGTCTTTGGACAAAATTTCTCTTGAACGTTCTTGAATAATCTCATGTACGTATATAGTTGTCAGTGACCCACTATGAACAGACTATGCTCTCTATATCTCAGTGCATTGCCAAGCTTTGCAGGCCCTTTACCACCTTCTCAGTGTTGTCAAACACAAACTTTTTAAAAATTCTGGAAAAAGAACTATTCACACAAACAAAAGAGAATCAGCCTGATTTCATGGATGCCAAGGAAGGACATGATACTGAAATGTCTTTATTACTGTGCTTCCAGAAATTTCAGATCTGACATGTGAATGTAGTAAGTACAACAGTAAGTGTTTTTCAAGCTTCACTAGCAGGACTTGCGTTCAGGTAAACTGCTAAGCATTGCTTTCGGTCTTACCTCTGTGGTCAAAATACCCTCAACAGAAGCGGTTTTTGACTTGATGTCCTGACACATTCAGTGCTTCTTTTTGGGGCAATATTGCAGAAGTCTTCATATAAGCAGCAGGGATTTTAACATGGCAATGTACTAAAATTTTCCATCCTATTTTGTTAGAAAATAGTGTTTGTAAATGATAACTGAATTTACAAAAGCACTTTTTTATTAAAGAATGTGATGGAATCTGTGAAAAATATTTAACATTTGTTGTTTAGATACTTTAAAGAATCTGATAATATAATAAGTATTTTCTGTTTAGCTGAAGTGATTGCGGTGTGCCAAATTTGTATTTCAATTTCTTTCCTAGAGGTGTAGGCTCTTGGTTAACTGCCAGTGTAACACTGGTAGTGTTTGCAGGAAAGTATTCTGTGGCTATAGATAAACGTGATAAGAATACACCAAGTGAAATGCTCTGCCATGGTTTTGTTACAGAACAAGGCTCAGAAGGGGACTTACATAGTGAGATAACCATCTTTCAGATTCAGGTAAATATTTTATCCATTCTCAACATTCTCAACTCTCCTAAATTGCGATCTGGTTCCCTAATGAGAAATAGGAATATCTTTTCCTTCATAGAGGTTGACCATTTATTTGTGTTTCTGTTTTGTTGCCAGGCTCTCACACAGTTTTTAGTCTGTACAGGCAATTTGACAGATACTGCCTTTAAACCTACTGTTGTTTAAATGTTAAAGAATGAAGTTGAGTAATCCGTTTCCAACATTCAAACAGTGTGTGAACTGTAACTTGTAAAACTGTCACACTGTAACTTAGAACTTAGTACACTTTATGTGGTACAAACCAGTTACAAATAATTGATAAACAGCAATGCCAAATGAAGCAATGCTAGAGTCTCTAAGTGTTTATTCTTAAATACTGTTTAGGGTAAATTACATAACATAATTTTTGTGCTGACTCCTGCTTTTGTTAATATTTAAATAGTAATGTTAGTTACATATTTTGTCCATTCTGAGGCATTAAGGCTATTTTTTGCTTCATCAGCTCAAAAGGGTTCATATAAGGTTGTATTATTTCTATGGCCATTCAGAGACATGTTTGATCTCTTAAAGGATTACTACACTTAGTCATTTCAATGTATTTCAGGTTCTTTTTGACCTATTAACCTAAAGAAGCTGTTTGTGAAATGCCAAAAAAGAAACATACGTATGCCTGCCACGTTAATGTAATTGATGGTGTAAACTAATGAGCCATTTTCTTTCATTTATAGAGGAACTCTTATTTAGTACATTTTAATACTTCATGGAAATCGCCCATTTGCTTTGTCAGAACAAGTAGCCTGTAGTTTATCCCGGACTAAAAAAATCTGTGGCAGGCCGTGTGCAGTTGCTGAGGCTGGGCCAGAGAACAGCTCGGGCTCTGCACGTGATCCCTGACGCTGTGTTATTGTTAAGCCAATCTCCGGTGCTGCTCACCAGGAGCTGTTCCCGATAAGCTGTGTGGGCAAGGCCACTTTCTTTTGCTGTGGCAGGGGCTTGAGTCGCATGAACACAAGTCGAGCAGCGTAGCTTTCCCTCAAGAAAGGAAAGGCTCAAGAATAGGCCCAGCATTTTCTGTTAACCTGCAGAGAGAGTCATTCAGAGATCTTTCAAATCTTACAAATTACCTCGCTCTCCCTAACTGCATAATTTTCCGAACTGCTATAGAAACTGCTGCGCAGTTACAATGTTGTCCATGCCAAGGTTGCAGTGCTGGTACCACTCACTGGCTCTTCGGGCTCACCTGTTGAATGTTGCCTGTAGCAACCAGACCGTGCTCTCAGAGTACTCTGCCAGCATGGCCAGGGGACCAGGAACGCTACCTGGGAGGCAACTGCCTCATGTGAGCATGGGGGCAGGGGAAAAATGTGTCCAGTTTTTGTACTGAGGGAATGGTGGCCATCTGTCTGAAAGCTGAGGGTACAGACAGATAATTAGAGAATGATGCAGGAAGAGTAGTTTAAAAACTATTCAATCAAAATGGTAACTGGATGTGACCAGTGGTAGCATAGGACCAGTCCAGAAGATGTATGTTCTTAGTTAATTACAATATCTCAAGAAGAGGAAAATGACCTCCACAGAGGCTCACTTCAGTGTCTTGGATTTCATCACTTCCAACTCTCTATACTTGCTAAGATTCTACAAAGGCTTATAGAAACCCTCTAACTGAATGATTATCACAGTTTAAAACTTAAATTCTTGAAATGCCTATATTCTGGCAAAGAAACTAGGAAAAGCACAGCTTAGGTTTCATGATCTTCAAGTGCTACCAACTTTCTTACACATAGATAGTATACATCATTTTAAGAACAAGGTTCTTCATTGGAGAAAACAATGATTGTTAGAACAATCTTTCCATTCTCTCATTGAAAGGAGGAAATACTAAAATTTTGAAATATTTTCTTAGAAGCAGAATTAACCTCTTGACTAGCAAGTATGGATTTCCCTTTTTTTTTTTTTCCCCAAAAAAAAAAAAACGCATACTAAGGAAATTAACTTCAGAATTCTCACATAATTAGATTGTATTCTCACATAGATTGTATGCAAAGATGCTGCTGTATAGTGAAGATACCATGAAGTTTAGGCAGCAATTGATTTTGGAAGAAAATATGCTTAATTTTTGTGTTGTATGCATAACCAAGTTCTGACTACTCATAACACCAAATAAGAATGTGTAACGTTAAAAATATAATTGCATAGGTTCTGTTGGGCTCTTAGGCTACTATTTCCATAGTACGATCTTGGATTCTTCCCTGATCTTAATCAGAGTGTTTGGTTCTTTAGCTCTTAGTGTAAAGGACAAGCTGGTACTTTCCCAAGTATTATCCAGTCTAGAGCATTAGAAAGAGTACATGGCATAGCTTTTTAGAACTTTATTCCTCTTTTTCATTGGTCAATAGTGAAATACTATACTAGACTGAACATGAAATTGTTAAGGCTCAGAATACCCCTCTAACATGAATATGGGACAATTCACACTTTTCCCAGCTCTTGGAAAAATCTACAGTTTATTCTTATTTCATAATGGGTAGATTTTCTGTGTGGTCATGCCAGACATACATATATTCTAAGACAGCAAGAAAATAGACCTAAATATGTCTCTGGGCAGCTGATGGATGATCAGTCTGAGCTTTGAATTTAGAAGTAAAGCTTAGAAGTAAAGCTAACTTCATTTACTTAGAAGTAAAGCTTCCTCTGGCTTTTGAAACAAAGAAGAAACAACTCCACCAATGTGTTTCTAGATGACATATAGGAAAAAATGCTGCAAGGCAGACTCCTCACACTCAAAGGAACCTACAGAAGATCCGGGGATCTCCAAATAGAATGGGTGAGACCAGTGGATATGAACTGCCCTTTCAACCAGTCCTGTAGACAAGTTAGAACTGAATTGCTACTACATTTTTTTTTGTGAATACTCTGCTCCCTAGGAATGATTGCAACCCTACAGTGAAGTTCCTGGCCACAGGGTTTCAGTGGATGCAGCAGTGTGGAAAGCCAGACTCACAGAGAGCTGGAATCAGTGCTGAGTCAGACTTCACGTTGGTAGTCCAGACCTTTGCATCCATTCTGGGAGATCTGCCAGTTTTTAGAGGCCAAAACCCGTGTCCACTACATATGGAGAGGGAAGAATAGCATAGAAATAAATGATGACCTCAGAAACTTTCTGGATTCCTAAGCAGACTTTTCCTGAAAAGGGTATTCTCTGAATTTGAGTTAATTTTTGGTCGATGCAAAGCTTAGCATTTTTGTGGTGTCAGTTTGCTGTCTCTTTTCATGTATTTATTTAGAGCAGAAATCACTGATCTCTTTTGATAGTTCAGTTATGCAAGATACTTTTCATCTCACATTAAAATTTATATCTTATTTGTTATCCAAAAATAGTGGCAAAGATTATTCTTCATTTCCTGACTGGATGCTCTCTGATATTGCTCAGGTAATCTTATAGATGAACAAAATGATAGTCTACCAAACTGCTTAGATATTTTGGGCATCTTTAAATCAGAATCGCAGAATAGCCGTGATCTTCATAATAATGTAAAATACTCTTTTTCACTGCACAAGATTGTAGTAATGCCTGGAAAAAATATTTAATTTCTTTCTGAAATATTATACATACAACTCAGCTCCCAATTTTAACATCCATGCTCTCCTTATAGGAAAACATATCTCTCAGTTTCAGCAAGATCCTACTACACAAGCTAACTTGTCGTGTGCTATGCTTTCAGCTGGAAAAGAAAATTCAGTAGGTGTGGCATAGCTAGAGAAATCTTTTTGAACAAAGCTGAAAATATGGATGCATGTTCACAACAAGATACTGTATCACACATAGGGCAGCATCTGGAGTATGGGATGGAAGGAGCAGTGTCCTATGAGGAAATAAATATTCCTGGGTGCCTTGTTTGTCTGAAATGCAGCCCATTCACCCTACTGCTTACAGATGGCTACTGAAAACTTAGAAATGTACTGAAACATATATAATCCCACACCACATTGCAGATTTCTGCCAGTAGCAAGACTGCAGCCCACAGCAGCAGTAACTTGATGTTTTGGCATGTGTGTGGCCTTCAGAGGCCAGTTTTGTTACAACTCAAAGAACTTCTCTGCTTTCCATGACCTTACCCTCCCCAGGAACATGCTACCCTTAGCAGAGTCTTAACACTCTATGGTCTGGGCTTCTGACAGAGGCACCTTGCTCAGACATGCAAACAATAATGTAGCATGAACTTTCTTGAAGCTTAAAAGCCCAGAGAGGGAGGAGTTCAGAATAAGATATGAGAAAAATTAAAGAAAGTTAAGGGATAGTAGAATAGAAGAAACAGGGAAAAGGGAAGGAACAGCTTAGTGCTTTAAAAATCTTTATTTCAATCTTAATTTCTTTTTAGATAAGCCAACAGCAGTACTTCATGTAGACATAGCTTAACACTGAAAAGATAACATTAATATTGCCAAATTACTGTTTATGACTTCAGAGTGCATGTCTCATAAAGTGGTGACATGACTAAAGTACAACCCTAGATGCAGATTTGAAATAAAATAGCATTATCTCTTCTCCTTGGTTTTCTTCCATAACTGGTATGTAACACTTATTTTGGAAACTATTAGTAGTGTCTCTGCTCTTGCCAAGTTAGATATTATGGACATCTCAGTTTGCCCAGTTTCAGTGAGGGAGGGTGCATACACACCAGCATCTCAATAATATTCATAAAAGCATGAACAAGACATTAAAATAGGAAACTGGAAACATATATGGTGACTTCTCTATAAGTATCATTGTACCAGTTTACCATTATGGCATTATAATGACATTCATCAACTTTTTTCCAAGAAGTTATTCTTCTGCAGTATATTCATTGAATGGATGTTCTTACACAAATGCACAGTGATAGCTGGTAGAGCATATGGTGTCATCTGTACTTGTGTCCTATCTGTTCCTCATATTGTGCAAATAAAAATTCCTCCCCTCAGAGCAGTTGCGTAAATTGTCCTCTGTGTATCAGAACTGGTATTGTTTACCACTTTGAGGTATATATAAAACTATGCATCATCATCATGAAGAGGAGTATATATTGAAACTTCAAAGTCTGTGCCAGCATAGACTCTCTTTTTGAGATTTTAAGGTCCTCTCAACATCATGGACATGTTTTGGGTCATTAAGGGGGTGTTCATAATTTATGCAACTCTTCAATCTTTGCCTTTGTCCTATAAATAGAATTGACTGCATTAGAAAGGAAACCTTCCCATGCAGTCTTTTGAAAGTGTGACCCCCTCAAGGTTTTCTACCTTCAGAACAAGATGCTTTGCACAGCAAACTTAGAAAATAAGTGGAAGATATATAGCCCAGTGGACTGAACAACAAAGCGAAAGTACAATTTCCCTCAGTCCCTCAGTATTTTGTAACCTCATATGCTTTTTGAGACAACTTACAGGATTTTTAGTAGCCCACTTTACAACACAGTAAAACTAAATTATTCTCAAAGTTGGCTGATTTAAATGCATCATTGACTTTGAAGATCTTGGCAGTATATGTGGTGTTTATCTCCTTCATATTATATCTGTTCACAACAAAATTTAGTTCAAATTCCCCTCTCCTTCTAAAATCCACAAGTAGCATCCAAAAATTCACATAGAACTTTAAAACGTGAAAGTAGGGTTGCAATTTTTCTGAAGTGTCTCAGTAACTTAGAATTATTTTCAGTTTTCCTTTTTAATCTCTCTTGAAAATAAAATTAAATTTTGAATCAAGCCGCTTCCAAAAATGTGTCTCTAGAGACAATCCTTTGACCGATGCTGATGGTTAGGAATTATACCAGCATAAAAAGGAGAAAATCAGAGTTCATTATTGTTTCCCAACCACTGATTTTAAAAGGATTAAGGTGGAAGCTCTCCAACTAAAAGTCCTGAAGAATAATCACTCCCTAGCCTTTTCCCATCAAGAACCCAAAGGAGAAAGTTGCCTCAGTTTTATAAAATCATTTTCATCAATATAACTGAGTAATGTTCTCCAATCATAAAAACAAATTACTTTGCACACATTACAATTTGATGTAAGCAACTAAATAAAGCTGTCAGATCTATGATTTTATTTGTGTATACAGCTTGTTTCATTCAAATCAGCTTCCCTTTATTTGAAAGTATTTCTTTAAGGAACACAAAACAATCTAATATATGGATCATATATTCCTACTTATATTTTCCTATTTTATGTTGGACATAATAAAACAAAATTCTAGAGATATTTTTTCTCAATGTTTAAGTGATCCTTTCCCTAGAGATTGTTCCTGTGGGCTCTTTCTGGCTATGAAATGGTGGATTACATCAAACAGACTCAAATAGCCACAGATGAGATTATTTATTCAATGTGGTTTTGCACTTACTTTAAATTCCCTTTCACTCACTCTGTAGGACTGGTGCAAACAAAAAAAGGCAAAATTTTGTGTATGTTGCTCATTCTCATCCAATTCCTGAATTGCAGACTCGAATTATTGATAAAGAATTTTTGTGTTGTTTTGAAGACACATGTCACATTCTTATTTTTGGTACATCATTAACAGCACTGCTTCCTTTGCTTTGTCACCACTTTGCGTCCAAATAGCACCAATTCCTTAATCAATCATTTTAGTTTGTATATCAACAATGTGAGGATCCATGTTATTTCTGGCCTAAGAATTTTAGGATGACAGAATGGAAAACTTACCTCTTTCAGAATAATTATTAAATCAAACATTTTTTTTTATTTTCTGTCATTATACTGATGGATATTTCCATGATATTTTCTGTTCTCTTAATGTGTATGGTACTTGGACATCTGGTTTATAGGCTGTATTTTCTGCTTCCCAGAATGCATCTTCTTGTGATGATAAAACAAGATAAGTGCTATTCAAATGGATTCTTAAGTTTCTATTTTGTCCTGTAAAGTGAAAAATATTGTTTGAACCATTGGTAAGTAGAGGTAGACTACTGAAATAATTAATAAGAAAATTTCAAAATATGTACTTTTTTCTAATATCTTTCAGTTGTGCAAAGTATAAAATTTCATCAAAATTAGAGCCTGATTGACAATTTTGGGTAGTTATTAATCTAAATATTACATTAGAAGTCATTATAATACCTAAACATAGAATTGGATGTGGATTTCGTATGATTACCATGCATAGATCAACTGAAAAAAGTTTAATATTATAAATTAATTTTCTAAGACAGTCTTAACGGCTTAATACTACAAATATTGATTTGTATTTGTGCTATAACACTTGTAGCACAAATTAATTTATTTCATAAAATCTGTGTGGCAGTAGGACACATTATGGCTTTGGGACTACTTATGGTTTTGGGTGTTTTGAGCCATAGACAATATCCCCACAAGCAAGTGTAGAACTTTGGAGCTTGGTGGTAAGCATCTGAAGCATAGAGTTTGATTTTTGTTCACTGCTTCACAATGTGGTTATACCAATATCTAAATGGCTTGCCCATGTCTCTTAAAATACAAAATATTTCAAAATGCATAGGAGAAAACCAGTGGCATAACTATCAAATGGTTTAAAAATGAAAGCCCTACTCAGATATGTCATTAGTTGTCTTTAGCAACACTGTTGCATGTGTTTGCATGGCCAGCTTTGATTATCTTGGCCAAAATGTGCGTTGTGAATCTTTCCCTGTATACATTCTCTGTGTAGAAGATTGCCAGCCACTAGTTATACAATATGAAATTAACATTTCTCTTATTTTCAAATCACCCCTAATTGGTGACTTTAAACATATTTTAACTCTAATCATGCTGCCAGAATAGCTGTGGACCTGCAACATTCAATTTAACACCACAAACAGCAGTGGACCTATTTAGTTGTCCTCCAACCCACCATTCTGCCTGGAGGGGTGGGAAAAAGGCTCTGGATGTAAGATGTGGGACCTACAGGAAGAACCATCAGTTTCTACCTCATGAAAATAAAGCTTTGATCATTTGAAAGACAGAAAAATATAGATGAGTATGCCTTATTTTGCCTATTAGTTACCTTCTACATTATTTTTAATTCCTATTCACTTACTTACATGGTTCTGTCATCTACCTTTCATATTCTCTTCAGTATTTGTCAATTTATCTCTCTTTTGCTTACTCTTAACTCCTTGTCCTAGGATATTAACCTTGGTCCTGTGCAGTGTGGCATGAAAAAAAAAAAATCCAGAAACGAAAGGAAGTTGGGTAACCTGAGGACTGGCTTATAAGTAGTGCTGATGAGAAACAAATATATTTTACTATGACCAAGATAGTTCTGGGACATCACACTTGGAAAAAAATCTTCAGTAACAGCTAATATTTAAGGACGAGTGGCATTGACTTCTAGAATGGGAATTTTAGTCTTCTAACCAAAAAATGCCTAAATTCCTGTCATGGTAGATTTTACATTATGAAATAAATTTTTAAAAGGTGAAGCACTTGCACTTATAGCTTCAAAATTCAATTAAATATTTAAAAAAAAAAAAA
>WAAE01017871.1:0-73798 GCA_013400495.1 Nicator chloris | reverse complement strand
GTTTGTTTCTAAACCATACAACAGTTCTAGATACACATGGAGAACATTCCATTTTTTTCCCCCCGGATATTTGTTTTACTCAAGACAAAGGTTCACATGAAGGAATGTTCAACTTCAAAGAAAACACTTCCGAGTTTTCTCATGGACTTCTGTAGGACAACCTCAACCTGGCATTCAGCCATCAAGTGACTAAAGTTTGCATCAGAAGGTGAACAGCAGGGGTCCCAGGGAGGGAGTGAATAGAGAGGTGCTCATCCTGCAGAAGTGTAACAAAAATTTCTCCTAAACTGCCTGGATGGGACCAGCAAAGATTGAGCTTGTATGCAGGCAAGGCAAATTTGTCAGTTGTAGTGAAAGTTGATGTGCTAATCTATTCAGATAATCAACGTTATGTCTTCCCACAACTCTTGTCAACACCATTTCCCCAAAGATGCAGGGGCCAGATACCTATTTACCTACTCTTAATGAATTTCATACTACAATTTCTTTTCCTCTCCATGCGCTCATGCTAATATACATATGATACACTGAAGATGACCACATCTCATCAAGTAAAGAATATTTTATGTCATCTTGCAAAAACAGCCTTCTTAGTAGGTGGGTTTGGGTTTTTTTAGGTAAAAGCAGCAACTAGGCTTCACTAGCTCTTGAACAGCATCAGGAATCATTTGAGTGCAAACATTTAATGTGTGAACTCAAAAGCCTTTCAAACCTATGACAATTCAGTTTTCCTTTAAGGACAAACAGAAACAAGTGTGCGATTCCACTGGATCACCACATGCCCTTTGATGGCTTAATTGTTCTATGCTTCGCTGATGTAGAATCACAATGACTGCACAGTATCGTGCTGCTTCCTTCCCCCTTTGAGGGAAGCTAGTGACTTGTAAACACTCACTTCAACTATATTTAACTTTTCACATCAAGCTGGGAGAAGTTGACCATGTTTAGGCTCCATGATCCTAGTGACATTCTGTAGAAGGTGGTCAGGAACACAGGAACTGGCTGAGTTGGAAAAGAAACAGAATATCTCTATTTTATGCACTCTATTTTACAATCTTCTCCATGTCCATATATCTGTGCTTTCCTAAAGTCATAGAAGATAATAACACGGTTAAGAGCATCTCTAAAAGGCAAGTTCTTTGCCTATGTTTATTTACAGCTTGAGGAAAATCCTAACAAAAACGCATCCTACAATACAACTGGCTAGACTAGTACTGCAAGACACTAAAAGAAATTGTCTTTCTTCCCCTATAATGCATAGCAAGGCTGAATAAAACAAATTGTTCTCGATGCCATGCAGTTAAAGTGCAAATTGCGAAGTATTTTCCACAATTGTTGAGTCATTCTTCTGTAAAGGATTAAAACTCTAAAAATGTCATGTAACAAGAAGTAGAGATTTAGTTGCACTGTCCCTCCTAGTTTAAAGCATGCAAAGAACTGTCCTTTGAGGCCCTGACTTTTGCCTCTGGCATAATTTTTGTTTGATCTCACCCAATCAACTTATACTCTGGCAAAAAAGGCTTCAAACCAAGTTCAAGACAAATGATTATGCTTAATGTTGCTTATAAAACACTATAGCAACATATCTAAACAGTCCTCAAAACAGGTATTGGGCATGAAAGCTTAGTAAAACATGGATACAAGCACAAGCCCTAGCAGAAATTCTTAGGCAAACTTACCCTATTGTGAGAAAAAGGGGAAAGGTTTTTTAACTGCAGAAATATTGATAAGTGGCATATTCAAATACGGTTTTAAAGAACAAGAATGAAAATACTGATGTTAAGACTGCTGGAAACTGTGTAGTAGGTGCACCAACACATTCTGAAGTGAAAAGGTTTGCTGAAATCCAGAAGAAAAGCTTGACTGAAAAATGAAAAAAGCTATTAAGGTAACAAGCCTTACCAGCTCTATCAGACCCACTGACCATGGCTCATTCAGTTAACTCATTTCTAGCATGGTTTTATGGAACCATTTTCAAAAAAGTCATCATTTTAATAGATGATTTTTATGGAAATCAGTAACATTTTATAGAGAAAGATGGAAACAAAGACCTATGGGGTAACCAACTCAGGGACGAGTGCTACAGCAGCTGAAAGGCTCGGAAAGAAAACTTCAGCTTCCCTGTCAGCAATCATCAAGTGCATTGTGGATGGCTGGCAAGACATTCTATTGCATCTCATCACTTCTTTTTCTGGCCTTCTCCCTTATAAAATTATTTCCTCTTGATATCACTAGACACAATAACTAGGCTAAAAAATTAAGCTTGCTGTCTAAAGCAATCCTCCCCGCTTCTTTCCTGCTTCTGGAGTTCAAGCCAATAAAGGAATATTGCAACATTTTCGGAGGGTTTTCATCATTACTTCTTAAGAAAAGAAACTTCTTTTGAACTCCCTTTTGAGCAACATTCCCAGGAATTGGGAATACTTAAAAAATAAGGCAGCTAGAATTTCTTAATCTCTGTAGCTATATATATTACAGTGCACTATATTTCTTATGCCAGTAAAAATAAAATTGTTAAGGACCTTGCCTATCACACATTAAAAGGCTGCAAGTTATGAGTAAAAAGGGACAAGCAACAGAGAGAAATACAAGTATGCCAGACAGTGGACAGGAATGTCTTATTCTCAGAGTTGTTCTAATTCTCCAAGCTTCAGAGTGTCATATTTTGTGTGCACAGAAAGCTGGGAAATACTTCATAGTGCATCACTGGGGGTAAAAAGGTTATGGTATCAACTATTCAGTTTAATTTTACTCCACATACATTGCACAAAAGGAAGGGGAACTATGGTTTGTTTTTTAGAGCATACAAAAAGGCTTTATCCCCAAATCTCAAGCAGCTAAGAGCTTCACAGTATAATACAATATAACTACAAATACAATCCTTCAGACTGAAGTAATTTTTTTAATGCTCACCAGCAATAATATCTAACATAAAGACTTCCTCAGAAACATTTCAGTTCAGCATAATTAATTCCCTTCTAGCTAATTCCCTTCAGATTAGAGGAAGTCTTAAGACTTAGTCACAGGAGGTTGATAGTCCAGGCAAAAAAAAAAAAAAATTCAGATAAAGTAATCAGATCTTTCCTTTGTATTTCAAAGTATAATTGATGCTAGCATAACATCGCATCTTTCAGTACCATGGTAAGTCAAACTATTTTATAAAGACAAAGAATGACCTCTGAAATAACCCACAAGTAAAATATCATCACCCCAAGTGCACAGCCTTGGTTATCACAGCCATCACCAATATTTGGTGGAACCACAGAGCATTGCACAGTTTAACAGGTCTGCAGCAGAGACTGCAAGTACCTTCCTGCAAAGCTTTCATCAAGACACCTGAAGTCATTAGTCTATTTTAAAACTTGAATAGACTTGACAAAAATTATCTCACATACCACAGAGACTAAGAAAGACTTAAGAACCAATGTCAGATCACAGACACCCTAAAACACTTCCCAGATAACCTACTGCATTAAAAAACAGGTGTTATCATTTTAAAGATGCATATGAAGGCTCCATTGTTCCATTCTGAAAGCAGGGAGCTTTCTCCAAGATTCCAATTTAACGAGTCACCTTCATACTGTTCTACGGTTAATTCTCATCTTTATACTCAGGATAAATGGAATAATTCACCAATGTGATGATTCATCTACAGGTAGTCATTCAGCTCCTCTTCCTCAACCTCATCTGAAGAGCATTTGTGTGGTCATTTAGGGGTGTTAGTTTGTTCTGGTTTTTTGGTGTCTGTAAACTCTTTTAAGCTTCTTTATTTCACCAATGGTAGACTGCAGGCTGGAAAAGGTACCACTAGACCATGAGAAACAGCCATTCTTCACCAATACGTCCCCAGAACAGAAAATGTTTGGCTACAACTTGATGTGACACTTTTGGTTTTGGCACAATATAACAATCTTTCAGTCACTGTTTAAAATTACAGAGAAATAACGAGCAGGTCAAAGTTCAGCTGTAAATTAACACTCACTTTAATAAAAAATAACTTTAAAATAATGACATCAGCTAAGCCACTCTCTTGAAGACATCTTCTCACGCCTGCAAATATAAAATACACAACAGATGTTGGAGAAACCAGACCAACTCCCTCCTCCCCCACCACAACTGAAATACTGAGATTCTACAGGAGAACTTACACACTGTCACTTTGCTGTAAACTGATTGCACTTGACTATTTTCTAAATATTTTTCTCTGGTGGCATGTATATACATATAAAGAAATCAAACTTGCACAAAAAGCAGGTCTGAAAATGTTGATATGGTTCTGCTCCAATTACAGTATGGGACAGGAAAACTAGAGGAGCAAAGGAGCTCTAACCTGGTGCAAAACCTTTTCACTAACTTGGCAACTTGGCAATCAGTCAAGCAAATAAATATACTTTATTGATTCCAAAGAGAGCTGAACTTCCACAGCTTGTAGCTGACAGTAATTAAAAGCTGGATGGACGGCTTGAGTTACAAACCAGTGAGAAGGAGCCCACAGCTCCTTCTGGACGTTCCTAGCAAACAACTCATCAGCATTTAAACTCAATTCCCACAGAGGAGTGACTGACATGTCAAGCTACTTGAACCCAGCCTGACAGCTGAGACTAGTGTCTGACAGTAAACAGGTTCGGGATTTTGTTGTATATGTTTTGTTTGCTTTTTTTAATTAAGAAAACCTTATGCAATTCCATTGGCTTTCAATTAAAATACCACATTGAGGAGAATCCTCACTTCATAAAAATGAGGTGTTGGTGGAACACGTCATAGCAAAAAAAAAAGGCATTCTAGTTATTATTGTATCAGATTTGAATTGCACTGAGTACTTTTGGGGTTTTTGTTGCTAGCCCTAAACCAAGTCAAACAAGATTCTGTAGGATTAAAATCACAAAGGGAAAGGGGGAGCCAGAAATTGCACACCTTACTGTCACTGACATTCGTTAGAGGAATGTTTACAGAAGTTTCTTCGAGTCTGAAAATGTTTGAATCTAAGACTTCAGGAACATAAATTCTAAAGGAAACAAGTAATTTATAAAAGACAGACAAAGGCTGACAGGCTGTAAGTCTCTAGTATCTTCCTTTTCTTTGCAAGCTCTTATAACTTTGCATGTCAGGGTTCTCTGGTTGCCAACACTGACCCCTTAAACCAACAGGTAAATCACAAGTAAGCTCTGACGTTTCCAGCTCCCACTCCCCAATGTTTGGTTCAAAACAAGTCTGCATGGTGTAGAAGAACACAGTATTAGCTTGAAATCATTAATTCCAAAATAATCATCCTAATTGAGAAAATACATCAAGCAGATCCCAAATCCATTTCCAGCTACTCCTTTTCAACCCAAAGGCACCAGAACTACCTGAAGAACTTCTCGTTTTCCCTACAAGGGGGGCACAGGAATGAAGCACCAAACTTCCACATTTCACTTCTAACCCTGTTCCCCAGGCTAGAAGCTCCAGTAGAGATCTCTGTTCCCTTTCACAGGCAGCAATGGCAGGAGTGGTTTAATCAGGGTCAGCACCTCCCTGACCAATGCCTCACAGGCACCCTCTTCACAAAACCAGCAGCCACTTTAATCCCACAAAGCTTTCAGGCTTTGGAAAGGCAAAAAGGAGCAGCAGGATGAAAGAGGTCTCCATCTATAGATTTCAGATAGCATCATGAGAGACTTCTGCATTTGGGGATTTAATTTCCAAGGAAAAGTCAATGTTATAATGATAATGGCATTCAATCTCACTGTAAGTAAGAATAAAGGTTAACACACAGAAGCTGCCAAGCACACCATCTCTTGGCAACAACAGCTGGAAATCTGCAAGCTAGGGATGCCAGATCTTATTTTTCTCCTCTTTTTTTTAGCATTCAATTTAGATCACTGATTATAATCACCAAAGTACGATATCCTCTTACATGTCCTGTAAGAAAATTTACAGTTCTTTCAATCATCTGCACTATCATCTTGAGAACAGTCTGCATCCATAGTAATTAGTATTGTTAGTACAGACACCAACTAAATCTCAACTTTTAATGATTTTACCAGTCATATGTTCTAAAAAGTTTATCTGTTAGGCAAGAGTTGCTTTATTTATGCAGTGTTTGAAAAAATCCTGATTGATTTGACTTAGCCACACACCAGTGCAGCATGCATAATGCTCTGATGCAGCAGTTACTCCTGGGGTATAAAACAAGTCCTCCTGAGGGAATTCAACATGAATTACCAACCTGCTCTTGGCCATTAAGAGCAGCCTATTGAACAAGATTTTGGGCTGTTGCATTAATTTAGCTAACACAAACACACCAAGTCATCCCATGAAGGAGGTTCAGCTTCCACCCCAGAGGAAGTGGATTTCTCACTACTTTTCTTTCAGGGCTCCCCAAAATACCAAGGTTCACATGCTTGAGCTGCTCACACAATCTAAACTTCTTTCTCCATATCGTTCTTCCATTCAGACAAAGTTTTTAGGTCATACCAAGCTAATGTTGAGAAAAGCTGATTAGCATAATTACTTATTAACCATTAGCAATTAATAGTATCTGTTTACTTTAGGAAAGATGCTGTATAATTTTATGCCTGCTGCCTTGCAAAAGGCTTCACAAAACTTTTGAACTTACTTCACAGCCAGCTTCAAAACTTTTTTATCAGAGTAAAAGTTTCAGCACTTTTAAATTACTGAAATAAGCAGACCTATCCTATGAAGAAGGCAGAATGAGAACCATTTTCTTCCAATGAGTTTGCTGTTGAACCACTTGAGAACATAAGCTTGCAAATCACTTCCATGTTGCTAATCCTAAATATTCTAACTATTCTATGAATGGTATAAAGTGTATCTCCCCACTGGAATTGGAATAAAAGGAGAAAAAAACCCAAAACTACAGCTCATATAGTAGCCATTGTTTTCATATCAAAAGTGGAAGCCAGCACTGGCATAACTCAATCTGCTAAACTACTGGTTTATCTTGATGAAATTTAGTTAAATCAGACTGCTTTGAAAGTGATGCTAAGAACATTAAAAACAAAAACACTCAGCAGCAGCTTTCAGAAAATAGCTTCCAGAAGACTAAATGCAGATTGTAGACACAGCTTTAGATGGAAATTTAAATGCAGCTATGTTCTGCAAGACCAAAAGAATACATTTAATTAGGAAACTTAAGTCTTACTAAAGAAACATCAGTACCAAATTAATTTTTTTTTATCTTTACATAAAAGAACACGTTTGACAAAGGAAGGGATTGTTTCTGAAACCACTGATCCCATGTCTTGATAAAAGACAAATGTAAATATTACTAGTTAAGTTTTCACCAAGGTGGATATGCTAGAGAGAAGAAAGCACATCCCTCCTATAAAGCAAAATAAAATTAATATACAATTATATAAAAGTCTTCACAGAACAGTAATGCCAGAACTACAATTCTCAAACACATAAGCAGATGAATATCATCTTTTAAACGTGTTTGTATTCAATATGAAAGCTGAAACACTCCACTTTTAAGGGACCAGAGGTTAAGTTCCAATGCAACAACAAGAAGATATTAATATGCTCCAAAACAGAAACAACCAATTCTTCAGTGACTCACAGCCATTAGTATCAGACTTGGTAGATCTGTACAAACTTAAAGTGAGACAGGAAGTCATCAGAAAGCTTGCCAGATAAAAAGACTTCACAAATTCATCTGTATTATTCGCAACCTTAATTACCAGCTTTACAATAGTCACTGTATTTCAAAACCCACTGCCAGTCCTCTTTCTTGACAGTATTTAATTTTACAGCAGCTTACACTTTTCACCTCATCTTTTCAGGGGACAGATTCCAGTGTGCACACTGCAGGATGATAAGAACTGGGCATGAGTCAGTTCAGGAGGAAGGGAAGGCTCAAACCCACCAGCAAAGAGGGAGTCTAAGCGATGGTGATTGATTTTGTGACAGCAAGCAAATATTTCACTTTTCTTTAGTGAATGAGGTGAGATGGGAAGGAATCAGACACATTTGTCAACTCAAACCAGACAACAAGAAAATTCCCCCCCAAGCACAGGTGTACCAAAGGCATTACCAACGAAGTTGCCAAGTTCTCATCCAGCCCCAGTGGCCAAGGACAACTGTCACGGTCCAAACAGACATCATAAAGTCTGAGTGGGCACTTGGCAGGGATGGAAGCAGCCAAGTTTATTCTATGCTGTTGATTCTTTTCTGCAAGCCATAATGCAAGTGAAGCTTCTTCTGAGAAGAGCCAAAACACAGGCACTCACAGCCCAAGAGTTGGCCCTGTGAAACTGCACGGGCTGAGGCAGTCAGAAGGCATCCAGAGGAACACCAGGAAACTGCCCTACTTCACAAGGGAAGAATAAAGGGAAAAACCCCAAAAGGCAAAGGCTGGCCAGTTGCGACTAGAAACCAGCAAAAGATGGATGGCAATTACAACAGAACTTTGGGAGAAGACTATCCTTAGAAATCTGCAATGTCAGTGAAAGCACCCTGAATTTTTGTTTCTAAAAGAGAGAATTCTAAAGCAGCTGAAACCATGTTGCTGCATGAAAAGAATGGGAGAAGCTGCATAGGTCACAGATGCAAGTTCTCTCAAGTTGCAGGTCATTGCATTATGAACACCAGCTCTGGAAAGGCACACAAAAATAGCTACCTTGAACCCTCCTTGCCTTTCATTTTCTCACGTTCTTCACATGAGTGTATTTCCCCAAATTCTTCCTGTGACAGTAAGACAAAGTACTGACATTGCTATGGCCACGTTAGGCACTGTTGAATGAATAATCTTCCAGCTTATTCCAGAGAATACAGATCACATAAAACTTGTAAAAAAATAAAAATCTGCTTTGGTGCCCGCTAACCCAATTGCAAGGAAAACATCATCCTTACTTTCAAAGCATCCACACAACTCTTATGCCTCATTCACAGCTTCAGACAACTACAACGTTTATCAATGGCATCATCAAACTTCACCCAACATTACACTATATTTTAGAGCTGCAGTAGAAAAGAAAACCTTTCCCTTTAGCTAAAGCAAAGTAGCAGACTATTATCCAGTTCCCACAAGAGAAAGGTCATTACAGAACTTTTCTATTTGCAGCAAAGATTCTCCTTTCTTTCCACAAGCCAAGTGTTCAAATATGCAATTCCTACCCTTCCCTAGTCAGAACGTGTTGTGTGAGTAGAGGAGATTTAAAATTCTAAGTAGATATCAATAACAGAACCCAGAACCATCCCTATATCCATCTATCTATATATCTATATGAGAATTCCTTGTAGAGGAACAGCTCAGAGCAAAATCAACCCATTTGATATTGTTTCATGTCTCAAACAAAAAGTCATCCTAACAAAGTCCACATTGACCAAAAAACCCCTCAAATCTGTAAAATGGAAATTCCCTTATAACTTAAAGTCAGTCAAGCAGGATTACAGATTTTAAGGCAAACTGTCAAAACTGTAGCATTTCCCATATTTTAGTCCTAAACCAGGCTAGACTATTTACCCTCTCTTCCCACAATGAGACAGCACAAACACCAAGAACCTGCTCTGCAAGACACATGGTACTTGTGAGTAGCTTGTCACAGGTGGGATGTGTCAGGGCCCCAGGTAACATTTAAAGCCTGACTCAAAGCTTAATAAAATTGGTGGCCACAGAGGATGGAGAAAAATGGATAAAACTTATTTAACATATTTCATTAAAAACAAACAAACAACTCCAAAACCAAAGCAAACCACAACAAACACAAGACAAAAATAACCAACGCACTCCTGTCAAGCCTGAAGCTTGGTTACTTCTCTTCTTGGCACAGAAATCTGTATTTTACACATATTTTAATTTTTTGGGGTACCTTACAACTATGAACAGTAAAGCAAAACATTTCTGTAAGGTTAACACACCTACAGCATCATTATTTTGAAATAGCATTTTCTGTGTTTTAAACACACAAAAGAGCACAAGTTCAGAGCACTATCCATCTAGCTAGGAAAAGATGATGCAACACAAAAGATGACAGAACACAGTTCTACTGTCTCAGATCGTATACCACAAACATGTATCAAGTGATTAATACTTCCCAGGAAACATGGAAATAAGCTAGTTTGGAGGGAGACCTTGTACTCCAGCAAGATGATTACAGACATCAATTATTTGACTACAGACATATGATTGTGGTGATACAAGTTTATATTGTACAAAACAGAAGCAACACGTGAGTCAGCCAGATTTTCCTACCAGGGCTCTAATGTTAACCTGCTTATCTGAAATAAGAAACACCTTTAACTTTAAATAAACAGTGACTGTTTCCTTGTAGGAGGGGAAGGGGAATCCCCGTTCCCTCCCACACTCCAGCTTTTCCTACAGCATCCTTTCAAGTCTCATAATTTTAATACTGGCTCTTTTAAATGCCAGCTTTTCCTTTCTCTTTTTGCCAAAAAACTTGTTTTCCTTTAGCAGACAGAGCAGAAGCTGGAAAATATTCCTTCCTACACAGTTGCAAAAGAACACGCCACACTTACATGAGATTCAAATCGATCAAAACTTGAAGCTACAAAAAAACCAGTTAGATCTAACACAAAATAAACTAAAACCCAAAATAGGACAATTCCAGTTTAAGAAAGTAGATTCCAACCATTCCTGTCACCTTTCTTGGTCTTCAATCTAAGAAGGAAAAAAAAAAAAAGTGATTTCACCAGAGGCAAAACATTTCAGGTTTCCAAGGCAGGAAGGTATGATTAAGCAGTTGCCTGTGCATGAGATGCATTTTTTTTTTCCTCTTACAAAGCAGAGAAAGAAAACGGCAATTATAACACAGAACTCAAGTATGAGGCTCTGTGGTTGAGAAAAAAAATGAAGTAATTTTAAAACATTTGCCAGACGACTTCAAGCATTTCCTTTCTCATTCCAGGAGCTGGCATACAAACTAGGCACACCTTATAAACCCCACCACCTCCTGGCCCTAATACGTTCCAGTTTCTGCTTTATTAAAAAAACAAAGTTAAATAGCGCATATATAAATATATGCCCAAACATTTACACACATACCTATCGCAAACAAGTCTGATAGTAGTACTAAAAATAGATGCATGCCTTGCTTAAATGTGAGAATAAAAGCACGTTTTCACTTGCAATTAAAGCACAATGAATAAAGGCACTGAAGGAGATCAACACTGTATTCACAGACACAGGGCATTTCTCCATAAACAGCACAAAAATCTCCAGTCATCGTTTCCTCATTGGTGTATTGTTTTCTGTCAGCTGTGGTGGTCTGCAGCCTTTTACCTGAAGACACCAGTGGCCTTCAGAAATATGTTCTGGCATGCTTTCAAGCCAGGAATTCTTAAACTATTTGTTGTTTGAAGATTTAGGTTCCCATTCTGTGACTTTTTCTTAGAAAAAGTGATTCACTGGGAGCAAGTAAGTCTCCTTATTCGTTCCAAAATCTTCAAGCAGCGATTAGGAAATATATTGATATACTGCCAATCCAGAAATTGAAGTGACATGTTAATATGATTAATGTTCCCATCCAATCCTGTAAAGAATTTCAAGCAGCCTGACCAACAGGAGTCTGTTCAAGGATAGTACAAACAGGCCATAGTGGCTGCTAATCAAGAAGAGGGGGAAAAATGTAGAGAAATAAGTAGAAGGATGAATTTTTCACTTAGGCTACATGGAGTGAAGCCATATTAGATTCTGTTGTTATGTGTTATAATAGGAAGGAATAGCTATTTCTTGCCTTTGTATGCTCTTGCCTAGTGTGTAAGCACTACCAATGCCAAGCAATTTTCAGCTGAAAAGACTTCATTTTGTAAGGGCGGGGAAGGAAATGCTTTCTTCCATATCAGACTCCAATATAAAACCATTTACCATTCATGTATTTCAGCTGAAGCTCCTTGCCCAGTTTGTAAACTTACATTGGGAGTCACCTTCCCTTCACCCCTATTAGAGTCTGTATTTTGCCCTTGCCTGGGCAAATAACACAAGACCCATTCATCTGTGAGACAAACACAGTTGCATGGGGACAAGTAGGAGACTTGACTTTCCTTGCCTGCATCCTGAGTAGGCATCTAAAATAGCTTTAACTGTCCCACCATGACCTTCATTACAAGCTTGGCTTGGGTACACCTGGCCACGTCAGAGAAGGAAGAGCTGTGGTTTAGTCTAGACACAGCATTTCCCCTTCCCTTTACCATGGTCCTGCTTCCAGCAAAGATCCTTTAGTCAGGAGATCAAAAGAGCACATTGCTGTGACAGAGAAAACAAACCTGCTAGCTCAAAAAAGGAAGCTCTCAGGACAAAGCAGCTGTGGTACAGTCTGGTGTTCACCAGATTTCCCTTCCTGAGGCTTTCCCTATGCCTAAAAGGGTAGGACTAAGCATCCCTGAACCGCCCTTAACACCGACCTGAGAAAGGAGATCTTTGTAACCAGTCTATTACAAGGGCAAACATCCGTGTGGAACCAAACCAGCTCCACCTCAAGGGCTCCAGTTCAACTGAACTGCTCTCAGCTTCCAGCTCCTCTCAGGCCCCCACCTGTTTCTTGACCACTGTAACATCACCAGTGCCAAAGCAATTTGTACAGCCTGCACTCGGCTGAGGCACCAGAGCCATTCTTTAAATGCAGCCACTGTCCTGGCCTGATGGGAGGAAAACACCACTGTAACACACCTTGCAGGGGACTGCTGTGCTGACCCACCCCCAGCTGCCAGGTTGCACTTACCACACAGCATCCTGCCAGCATGCTGGTAACAGGGCTGCACGAATTCTGCTGCCTACTGTGCACTTTTTAATATTTCCATAGTTTTAAAACTTTATTATTTATTTCAAGGCACAAAATTAAACCAGAAGATTAGGGTGAATGTCATCACACTTAAATCCTGACTACAGCAGAAAGACTTCTCTTTAAAAATACTACTCATTACTGCTGGATGAACTCCAAATATACACTCCATGAGAATTCAGAACCAGAATTTTAAAAAGATTAGTAAGTGCTTGTTTCTGAGCATGCCATGTCAGTGTGATTTGTGAAACATGATTATCATCTTATATTAGGGTAACAGCACAACATTTCAGTGTCCAAGGTGCTTTTGCTGTTCCTTCTCTCTTCTCAATTTTAAGCATACAAATTTTAGTCCCTAATATGGTAGTCCATATAAGCTATAATCACTTCATTATTTTCCACAGCTTACTTGAAAAACTAATTTTCTACCAGCTCTGAAGTCTAAGCAGCCAACTACAGATCAGAATAGTTCAAGATTTAGGGGGTAATTGTGTGATACACATCTTTTTCAGCTTGTTCTTGCCTGCATTCCCAGTACCAGAAATATCAGCAGCTGGTGAAAGTCAGATCATCATGTACTTACTAATTCTGTGCTGACAAGATTGGTCACAACAAGAAGGAGGAGAGATAACGAAACCCAGGACTCCCCACCATAGGTCTGTATTTTCACCAGACCCATAAGATCTGCATTTTAATGCTGGAAATGTTATTTTTTTTCCCCAAATCTTCAGAATGCTCTCTTCCCCACCTCAGTGGCAAAACTCCCTCCCCCATCCCACACCAGCAGCATTAGGAAGCATTAGCTGTTATCAACAGGGGACAAACCTGCTTCCATTCTAGCTCAGGCACCGCTGACACTTCTGGTTTAGCATTCCTACTGGTATCTAAACTCGAATTAGGAATAAGTTTTACTGGGAATTAAATGGAAATCAAAATGGAAACCATGTGGGCTGAAAAATCATCTGGTTCTCTGAGAACCTCCCATTTTTATTTCAAAACTAGGTGACACTTTTACAGTTACTTTTTGGTCCCAGGCTTACTAAAAAGATAAGGCTCCCACGTATCATGTTTCTTTCTGCAGCTTCATGGCCACTTTAACTTTTTTGGATAGAGTTCAACTTCCAGTGTCATAAAAATACCATCACTTCCATTTTCTCTCCCTACAAAGACCAAGCCAGCCTCCACTTTGAAGGCCTTAAGCACGAAGTTTGGAGAGAACTTCAAAAGCGAGGAACACATCACCTTCGGACGAATTAATTCCGACAAGTTCGACCGAAGTACAAACCCACCGTGACACGACCCGAGCACACGTGAGGACACCTCGCTGTTGTCACGTCCCTGAGCAGCGCAGGGATGCTCTGAGGCAGCTCCGCACGCTCCAAGCCCGGCGCAGCAGGCTGCGGCGCTGCCCCGCGGGCTCTAAACCTGCGGGCGAGCACCGGCCGCGCAGCCAGCGCTTCCGAGAGGGGCTCCAGGTGTGAGATTGTTGAGCCACCTCGTGGCACGTTCGCTGCATTACAGCACCGCCAGGGCCGGGGAGCTGCCGGGTCTGCTCAAATCCATGCGTGAAAACAGCCTCAGCATCCTAGGAAAGCAGCATCCCCTCTGTAAGGAAACCACGAATTCTACGAGTTAAGCGACATGAGACCACCAAATTGCTACGGTCAATCATCCTTTTCTAAGCACTTGGTTATTCCAACCAATAGCTCCTTACAAAGCAAGGTGCTTATTGTCCTTGTAGGCCACATTCAGTCTGTACATATGCAATGCCTCATGGATGAGACAATCGCAGCCCATAATATCAGCTGAAAAAATACTCAGCTATAATGGAATTCTCCCCCCCAAAAGAAAAACAAGAGCATGTTTTCTGAAGACTGACTGCAAAGTACTTGCACATGAAACAGGTCTCATACACTTTCACAAACCATCTTCGAAACAAAGTCCTACAATCCAAGGTTTGCTCTGACACTGTCTTTGATTCACTTAAGTTACATTGGCCCAACAATTTAACAAAGTAAGTATGGGTCTTCTGAGGCCTCAGATAAAAAGGAAGGCCTCAAATAAAAAAGAATTACTGCAGAGGATGCCCACTCATGAATCCATACACAAGAGCTCTCCAAATCCCCTGCACACACAGGATAACCAACAAAGACACTGCCAGGGCAACGCACTGGTTACTGCAAGTCAGCTCTCATGTCACATTTCATTCCACAGTGATTTATTTCGTTCCACAGTGATTTATTCCCGCTTCTACACCCTAAGACAGTACCAAAACACACAGCTGGTTTCTATACAAAATGAGCATTGTGTGACCAGTGGTAATGTAATCTTCTTACCACTCCACTGTAACCATTACTTCAAGAGATCATTCTTGGAATAATTATAGTTTTACATTGTTGACCCTTCTGGCACCACTGAAGGAGAATAGCTTTCAAGAGTTAAAAAACCCCCAAAGAAACCACAAAAAATCCAACACCTTGTAGACTTAAAGATATTTTAGATACTTGTTTACCACTATATACAACCCATACTGTTCATAAACGGTTTCTGTACACACACTACATATAAAGTATAAAGAAATACCAACATGCTAACTACAAACTTATAAAAAAATGAGTTCCAAGCCTCAAAACACAGGAAAACTCATCACACAAGACCCTGGCAGAACACGACACACCACTTATAGACAAATAAGTAACATAGGCAACCTCAACACAGTACAACAGTACCAAGAAGCTATAGCCTTTCCATCAGCCCCAAAAGTTTTCTAAGTGATGGAGAGGATATACACAGCTTTAAGCAGCTTTCTAGTCTTTTCATAGACATTAGGAAAATGCCAACAAGTAGCATTGTTGGGATATGGCACACCAGATACTCCACTGGAACTCCTGTAGTGCGATTGACAGAAGAGTAAGAATCATGAAATATTTACTTACTGCCTTAATTGTTTCCTACTCTATTCTTTACTGAAGTCACAAACCCACAAATACTAACCTTCTTTCTAGTTCCTTAACAGTCTTAAGAGAGATGGAATGAAGATAGCCACAGCACAAATGCAGAGATCCTCTAACACAGGCTCTGCCCATTTCCTACCACCACCTTCATTTTGCCTGCTTCCTTCCCTCCCTTCCCAGAAAACTTCCTATAGCTTACAAAGTTTCAGGTTTCCCCACTTCTACAGCAAAAAGTAATGAGGGTTGGTACTAGCAAGACAAGACATAATTGGAAGCTGCAACACAAACTGGCTTGAAGCCCACAACTGAAGAGAACAGCTTAATCAGCTCAGTCTCAAAAAGCTTTTCTCTCAAGTGATGGCTTGAAAGCTGTTAAGTGAACAGTTAAAAGGAAAACTAGGGACAGGTCTTTGAGCGGGCTTGAGGGTGGTCCTAGACACCTTTCAATCCCAAAATATCCAGCCCTACCCCCATAGCTTGCAAAAGCCTTTCAGACAAACTTGATTTACATTAGTGGAGTTCTTCAAAATCCCTGCATCATAATCTCACTTAGGTTACTAATCTGGAAAATTCAAATCATCACACTATACAGCTATCGGAACACGAGATGAAAACAGGACAAAAACCACCAAGCTATTTAACTACTTTATGCTATGTTTCAATAGGAGGAAAGCATCTGCATTATGTTTGTGGATCCAGGTTTCAACTACAACGTTAAAGAACTGCTTTTTCCTAAAGCTGGAAAACATGTGTTTCTACATTTGCAATCTGGACTGTTCTAGTTACCCTTAACACCCTGAATCAATGCAGTTTCAAAAATATATTCCCCAAGCATTAACATTAACACATTCACTAACTGATGCATCATTTCCTTGCAGCAAATATCCAGATCAATTTCCATGCAATTAAAACTTTGAAAAAAAAGGATTCTTAATATTAACTTCCCCTTTTATCTTCCCTCAAGAGTTCTGGAGTTTGTGCAGAAACCATTGACATCTTACATCACCACAATCATTTGGCTTCGAAGATAATGTATGCTGCATTCCATGGAACATCTCTACCTGCTTGCAATGATTTGGGATAAAGACTACAGCTGATAATAACACAGTGTTTTCACATTCAGTAGAAGTTAAATAACCTTGGTGCTAAAAACACAAAATTTGTACAAACAGGAATGGATACACCTTAAGCAGTGCACAAGCTGAATGTCTGTTAAGATTCAAATTTTGCAGAGGTGCAAATTGCATTACAATGATTGGTCCACTTTAGATTTTAATGTTCAAGTTTAACCTGAATATTCTAACTTTTCCCACATAGGCAGAAAACCTTAAGAGCTTTACACTGACATTTAAGACTGTATCTAAATAACCCAAGAATATTTTTAGAATGGCAACACATGTTAATTTAAGTAAACACTGCATATCAGCATGGGATTCTACATTGACCTTGCTCCTAAAATAATAAAAATTAATGAATGCTGATAGAAGGCACATTTAGAAAAAAAACATTGTATTAAAATGTTAGAACATTAGACTATTACTATTTCCTATTCTAATACTATGCCATTAGTACATTACTCTTTTCAAAACAATGCTCCGTTCTTCAGTTAACTATTGAAATAATGCCCTGAAGTGCATTGAATGAGGCCTGTGGCAAAACAAGAAAAAATATTCAACAATTAAAAAAAAAATCTGAAACATTGTTAAAGTGCCCAAATTAGAACTCTTCAGCAGCCAGATTTTGGACCCCAGAGCAGGATTTAATCACGATAAAAGATACTCACCCATCTACATAACCATCACCAAAAAACAGGATTAGGTTTAAGCACCTTCAAGCAAAATATATCCACACTTCCCAAAAAAGTAAGTCACAGACAGGCATTGTGAAAGCTGCTTTCACACAGTGAGAAATTTGTTTTAGGATCTGTAGCTTAGCACTATTGCTCAGGAAGAGAAAGGCTCATACACACACAGGGTTTCTGCACACCAGTAAGTATGCAACACAAAAACGCCTGTTAGACTTTTCTATAACACCTGATTCACATCTCAGATGCCTGCAACATCTCTAATGAATATTTAGAAAACATCCAAATCTCTTCAATAAAATGAAAGGCACCTCCTCTGTCTAGACATCCAATTTAAAGCCAGCAACGCTTTTGGGACTTCAAGTAAAGAACACATATGCCAGAAACTTTTTATCTAAAATTTTTGAAACTCACACAGTAGTTTATTCATGAAACTAAACCTGTAAATACAAACCAACTATTTGTTTTCCCTTCAACAGCAACAGTAAGCTTAATGACCTGTTTCATGTAAAAACACCACATAATCCTACATTGTAGGCTTCAGCTGTTCACAGTCACATAAATATTTATCACAATAAATTTGTGCGTTGTTAACTACTTTAGATACATTATTTAAAATTCGCACTTTTGTTCTAGAACTGAGATATTTCCAAGAACCCTTTTGATGGAGAGTCATGGTTTCTGGAAGAGCACTTCAAACTGGACAATTCTCTGCAACGCTAAAACAGCTCTGGATTTTAACACTCTGCTGGCAGCAGCTGGGGTTACCTCAAGGCTGACACGTTAATACCAGCATGCATTTGCACGTGGATTGAGAAATATGAACTCTCAGCTTTGAAGGCTTAAATAAGGAAAAAAGTAGGCATTGCTTGCCAAGGGACTACCTGAAAAGCAGCAGCTCCTATGGTTGTGCTTTTAACTCTGACTTCTCCAAAGCTGCAGAGGGCTACAGGCAACACAAGCCTAACAGTTAACATATAAAAGCTATTGACATTGTCAGAATAATTTAATTTTTATTTTTTCAGGAATTAAAAAACAAGAAACTTATAGTCTGAAACTATCTTGAACTGTACGTTCCCACAGCAATGAAATCTAGTTGATAATAGCATTCCCTAAATTAAGCAATCTCATAAAGATTATGAGCAATCAAGTCACTAAACTCAGGGGAACAGGGGGAAGCTACACATCTGTTTGTGCATTTAGTGGTTTGGGCTTTTATGGAAGCATAGAAGTCAGGATATGACACACCACAACTGTTGCTTCAAGTTTATGTCTCAGAAAAGTAACATTAATTATAGAACTAAAGTAATCTACTGACTTCTCCATCAATGGGAAGATAATCCAGCAGTTCTAGATCATGACATGATTGCATATCAGCCGTCACAGAAAATTTTACTACTATGGCTTTAGCAGCTCCTTTAAGTTTTTAGATCATTTATTTTTCATTTTAATGTACCTACTGAATTTATTCAAAGTTCAAGGAAAAGAAGAAATATTTTTAATTTCTACTCTCTAAGTGTAATTTTCAAGAAGCCAGCTATATTAGCATACGCATTTATTTTCAACTGGAGTATATTAACACTGAAAAGTATTTTTATTCTACAGTAAGGAATACAGGAATCCTGAAACCAGTTTTCCCTTTAGCAGATTATCCAACTACAACTGACATATAAGTACTCAGCAAGCGAGCTGTGGTGCAGTCCCAAGTCAGTAAATTTAAGAGCAAGTCATTCACCACATTTATTACAACAGTTTTGTCTTCGTAAAATTGTTATGCCAATAAATCTGATAAAACAAAGCTCAAACTAGAGACAAGCTGTTTCATAAAATATGAACGGCAGGATACATTTTAGCAAAGTGAAGTCTCCCCACAAGGGAGCTGTCAAAGATGTAATTACTTTAAAAGCATCTTAAATGTTTCTAAGACTATATATGGCATGTAAACTAGCCATTTTATTATTAAGACCATACTTGGGTAAAGCTTTATGCAGTATCTGTTTCTTTGCTGGTTACCAGATGAGTTTCTTTAAGACACAGCACAACAAACACGCTAAGGATTGTTAAAAATGGCAAATTTCAGGGGATCTTTGTGGTAAGAAGGAAAAATACCACTCAAAGACAAACATAATTCTGGCCACAGATATGGATCATACTGGAAGAATTTTCCTGAGTCTAAAGTGTTCTTTGCTGCTAGAAATAAAGCCAATAAACCAGTTACAACAAGAGGGAAAAAAAAAACCCACAACACAACCAACCGACAAAAAAACTCAATCTTGCAACCAGCACCAGTCACCTATGCAGAATGGGAGGCAGAATTATTCTGCTTTATCCCCACACTAGCCAGAGCTCATTTTCTCATGCATTTATCAGATATTATTCAAAAGTGCTTTTATTACAGCCATTTTCACAGTCTAACTCCAAAAGCGTTTTTCTGTAAAAAAAACCCACCAAAAGCAACAGAAAAACTCCTCACAAAACAAAACCAAATGGTTTAGAAAATTCAGTTTAAAATGTCTGTCTAGCACCTTCCTATATTTGATAGGAGCTAGATCAGGTAAGAATAACAAGCAGTTGCATTTTCCAGCAAAGATAACTGCATAGCAATTATCTGCATTACAATTAAGAGAAAACTTTAATTGAAGCTGCCCACAGCTTCTAACCATTAGACAGTTATTTAGTTTTAAGTGGCTATTGTATTCATGACGAAAATCTGATATTTTAGAAATCATAAAATTATCTCCTGATTCACCGAAAGACTACCATTCATCACGGTGTCTCTCTAAAACTACTAGGATTATTACTCGGCATAGACACAGCTTGAATCCCGAGCTAGTTAGGACTCTTCTGACAAAGCTTTTCCAAGGAAAATTCCAGGTAAATCCAACTTTTCATGGCAATATTCTAGGGAGAACTTTTACTAAGAAAAACATCCTGGTTTGTTAAGCACATGGGCTTTGGCTTTGGGTGTTAGCAACTCTGAGACTTTGGGGGAGCATTTGTACATGGTCTTTATACACAACCAGTAAACACAATATTTACTTGTTTAATCTGAGCAACTAGTGCAAGAAATACAATTTGGATGATTAAGTGAAAATTTGTTTCACAGATTCTTTTGTCAAAGAGAGGAGAACCAAACTGCAAGTTTCACTAAGCAGACAAGAAGCAAATATATTACAATTTTAGGCGCCCACAAAGAAAAAATAAAGGAAACATAAAGAAAAAAAAAAAAGAAAAAAAGAGAGAACTGATTCTTATCATGTTGATCACATTACCCTAAAGTGGGTTGCCCCTACTTCAGCAGCCAGAAGCTGACAAATTTCACTTTGCAAACAAGTTGTATCACAACACAAGCAAGAACATTTAAGCATAAAACTAGAGAGGATGCTGCCGCCCACGTCCTTCTTTGTGGTGCAATCAAGGTTGATTCACGGTTACGCTCTGCTCCAACCCAAGCCCTAGTGTACACATAATTACAGATCAATGAGATACTGTAAGAGATGTTGTTCTGATTTAAGGTGGGCATTTCTTAGGTGAACTTGCTCAGAGGAAGAGTCTGTGACAGCAATTAGAGGCTAAATGGAGCAACTGCACTCAAGCAGATCTAGGATCTTATCTTTTCCGACCATCAGCTAGAGATCCCAACTATCACCAGAAAAAGTATTTATTGCAGTGTTGCCCCTCTAATATACAATTCTATCCTCCTTTTGTACATATCTTCTCAAATAATTATAAATTTCTTTTGGATAGATCTGAGAACAAATTGACCTCGACAAATTGGCAAAAGCCCCCTCCTTTCCTGATGACAGTCAGCCAACACAACCTATTGAAGCCTCAGTATTCCTTGCTGTCGTAGGCTCCTCATTCCCATAGCTCAGAGGAATTCCCCAGGCTTATACAAGAAGCATTCCCACGTGGATGTGCTGCCAAATCAAGCAAAGGTGCTGAGCACACATTCTCAACACAACAGGCAGAGCATAAAACAGCAGTCTTCGACTTTCACACCCGCTATTGTGCTTTTATTTAAAAGCCTGTAAACATAAGCATATGGAAGGTGATAACAGTGCTGAAGATCAAGATCTATTAAACAAAATTGTTGCATATAAGATAAAAGTGTGATTTTTTTCCATCACACCACATTTGCCTATTAAGCACAGAGAATATTTGACTATGACAGGTTTATTCTAAGTGTTTTCAATTAAAGACCACAAATCTCTTCAAACACTTGAAAGATAAAACACCACTTGCACTGTTTTAACTTTAGACTACCTTTTACCACAGAAACTGCTACTCAGTTAGCAAGAGAAAACAGCTTTAAAAAAGTCAATAACTGTTTAGAGCAAAAGATATATCCCATCTTGTGGGGGCTTGGGGCAAGGAGTGCATTCCCCTGTAGAGGAGAGTAACAAATTAAGAAAGATAATGAAGATGTTCACAATGTCCAATTTTCCCCAGACTGCGGGCGTAAAAAAGAAAGTTGAAACTGTGACAGAATTCCAAACTCCAATTTATTACACAATGATGCATGAACCAAGGAGATGCCACACAGTGGTACAATAATCTAAGTACAGAAATGTGATTAAATCCACAGAGCAGCTGATGCTTTTCACTAGTCATAGCAGTTCTGATGCTCAGAGGACTCATCCACTAGGAAAGGACAGAGCTGTCATTCCATACTTCACTACGTACACAACAGGCAAGAGGAGAGACAAAAACATCGAGGAAAAAGGCTGGACACCTGACGCTTTAGATTTTCCAAAGGTAGCCTCTATCCCCCAATCATTTTTCACTATAACTGGAATCTTTCAACATCTGTAAAACTGAAAATAGTACACTCAATATGTCCTCAACTCGGTATAAAGTGTTTCCAAGTTGAAAACAGACCTCTGGGATAAAGCAAAATGAAAAAAAGATGTGAGAAACCAAATAATGTGGCATCACTTCATTTATCATCTCATTATAGTGAAAAATACACATCTTGTTAGAAACATCAGGGGACAAACACAAAAGAAATCTTGCATACAAAAAACCAGTAAGAAAACATTAGGCTGTAGAAGCCTATTTCATTCTGCAAGTTTGTTTTCCTTTTAACACACACAAGTCAGCCTCACTGTGAAACTACCATCTGCTTTTCAAAGCCATTTACCCTCTGGCACTGTATTTTACAAAATGCTATCAATAACTCCTCTCAGGACATGATTTCAACACAAGAATTCAATATTATTTGAATAAAACCAAAACTTATCTAGGTCAACTGAAGCAACGAGGTTCAAGACTTTCTAACATAACTAGTCAAAGTAGCACTCAATTATGATATGAAACTTAAACCAGAAAAAAATTTTCAACTTACAAGAATTGAGCCAGTTTTTAACTATTATTTATTTAAATTCATTAGGATCCTGTCCACTGCTTTGTCTAATTAAAAGCTTGCCATTTATATTTCTGCAAAACTTGTACAAATAAATGAAGTCATCAGCTACAGCCTGTGCTGTCTTGACCTATTCATATAATAACAATTGCAAGCAGAAATAATAGAAACCAATCAGACAAGAGTAACTGGCATAGCAGGACTTGCATTCCCAGGCAAGGCTGGAAAAACGACAGTCAATAGTGGCAAGGCAACAAACGCAGACTGTTCACCTGATGCTTGATCATACTACCATGTTATATTCTTGAGCTGTTATGAGATACGTTCTGCCAGTTCCTCTGTGAATACCTGCTAACAGCTCACCAAAGAAAATCAGTCCACACAGCCAGCACTTCCAGAAAATATGAGGCTAAATTAAATCTCTGGATTCAGCTCACTGTAATTCACAAGTCTTTACAATATACCCAACAAAATATGTCTTTCCTATTTTAATACCAATTTTAAATTGTATTTAATATTTTATCTTACTAAAATTACTTAAAAGTCTTACTATCAAAGCAAATAAAAGGAAATAAAGTCCCCAAATCCCCCTTCGCAACCTCTAGGTTAAAGGCTGGGAGTTGGTCTAATAAATGGTTGTGACCCATGTCAAATCTTGGGAAAGGTTCCGTGGTGTGGGAGGCAAGGAACCCCACTAAGGGAAACAAATTGACTATTAGTCTCCTATCACAACTTCTACACAATGATATTTTCCTCTGTATTTATCAATATTCCTTTGTTCTGTTACATCAATCCTTTACTATGAGAAAAGCAATACTTTCAAGTGGAATTGGAAGGTCTCATTTTTAAATGGTTGTTCCTTTCAGACAACAGAGTAGTTCTCAGAACACTTCTGTTTCTAAACTAATAGTTATTCACATCAAAATACACCTTTGCAAGTCTTGAAGCTCCAGCTTCTTATTGAGACTGTCAGAGTCAAACCTAAAAGCAGTTTTAATTAACTTTTTTAAAAACGCTTTCTAGCATTGGTGACATTTTCCAGGACACTTCACAAATTTTCCATTGCAAGTTTCTCTGCTTTTAGCAAGATTAGGAAAACTGTATACAATTTTCAGGTTTGTAAATAACAGTCAGGAATTCAACTGGTTTTTCGCCCAAGGGAGTGAAGTTATTAATAATTCAGTAGCCTTGCTATTTAATTTCTGATTTCATAGCTCTAGTAAACTGACCCATGAACTTTGGGTGTTGTACATTCCCAGACTTGGCAATGTAAATTTCAGCACTTCAGTCAATGGTCTTAGGTCTTAAGGTAGTTCCTTAAACCAAAGTATTTTTATTTAACAAAGGTCTTCCAAAAAAAGCAAAAAGAAACTATGTATAACCTTTTTTTTCTAAAGAAATGCACATCTACATTAAACCTTTACCCTAAAATACTCCTGTCATTATAAATGATATGCTCACTATAATGACTTAACCTCTCTCTTCTTATTTGAGCCAAGTGTTACCCAACTGCTTGAACCTACAGGCTGCCTCCATATGGCTGAACAGGTCATCAAAGCCCTAATTTTGCTTCCCTTTGCTGTGTATTTGGAAACCATTAAAAGAAACTGTGAACAAAAATATCATTAAGTGTACCAGGTATCTGCCATTAAAAAACTCATTTGGAGTTAGTGCAGCAATGTCACCAGGAGCTCTTCAAACTTGGTTAGCTTATCTGCAAGTTGTGTTTGCCTCTATTGAGGAGGAAAAATGGGGAAGAGGAGGAAAAAGGGGGAAGAGTACTCTTTTGTGCCTGTAAAGATATTCTTAACAGCTCTGGTGGAATATCCTGCTTTGAAGATGAACCCGCTCAAATAACTACTTTGCTCTAATACTTGCATGCTGCTGGCTGTAAGACACTGCTAATTACAGCACAGTGTCTGCTTAAGGTAAATTAATTGACCTGCACAGCAGAGGACTAAAATCATTTACTGCCTTAATTCCTCCCCCTCAAACATGCATATCTTACCTCTAAGAAGAAGAACGATGTATTTCTGAATAATAGAAAACTTACATGCTACTTCCCACATTTTAGCCAAGACAGACAGATTTTTACTGGGCTTTTTTGTCTGTTGCAATTTTAATACAATTTAAATGTATATACCAAAGTGTTTCCATGTAATTAAAGCCCCTGGAAATTAGTTGTACTAGCAGACCCAAGTTTGCAAAAATTAAAGCAGGACACTGTTGCTAGATATTGGAAAGGCTAGAAATTCTAAAAAACTGGAGGAAGCTGCTAGCTAGACACTTAGGATTTTACTGAAAACTTTCCACAACAGCAGCTTCTTCAGCAGGTGCACAGGGAATATTTACTTCACTTGAATTTATTCCACTTGTAAAATTGAATAACAGTTCTCACAAAGCTGAAAGCAATTCTAAACAGAAAATCTGGAAGAAAAATAAACTAATCTAATCTATAAAATATAACTAGAGAATTTTGCAGTTGATGGCAGGAAGGTTTCCACTCTGAACACCTTTAAAAGGTGCAGAGAAAGGAAGCAAGCTATGAAAGAAGCCTCTGCTTATCTCATTTAAAACCACTGGTGATTGCCTGATGGGTGGTACCTTCCCTTTCTGTTGTTTTTGGTTGTAGCCCAGCTCCCAAGCTGAAAATCCCATCTTGACTCCTTTCCCCCAAGAGAGTCAAAACTGCTTTAAGTAGAAACATTTCCAACTGCTGGTGCTTCAGTCAGTTTAACTGAGTACAGGTTGACCCCAGCCACAGGAAAATATTACCATGCAGTAAACGAGCAAAGGATTATTAATTCATAATGCTAAGAAGAATAAATAAAACCATATACTGACTTACAAACCAAGAGCCCCTGGCACTTCCAATTTTAAGGAACAGATATTCCAATTTATCTCTCAAATAACCCCTGGGTGGATAAGGGGAAAGTAAGGTACCGACAGCACAGAAGAACCTGCTGGCATTTATATTTGGAAGAAAGCATATCCATTAACTGAGACACTGTTGCCATGACAAGACTCCTAGTTCACCACAACTATAAATTTTTCTCACATGGAAAAGCTTTGAATGAACAATATTTTAGTTCACTCAGGAACAACTCCAGCTCTAAGGGATTTCAAAGTAGTGCTCAAAGACAAATTAAATGACTTATGCACGATGGGAAAGTATTTGAGTGAAGGAAGCCTTCAACACTTTCTGAAAAGCCACAGATTTTATCTTTACAGTTAATATAAATGTGGTTTTGCCCATCCTTAAGTGTTTAAATTATTCTCATAAACTGTGGCAAGCAAATTAATGTCCCAAACCTTCAGCAAACGTACTTTGCTTTTACACTCCATTATGATTATACTGCAGACCACCCTTTTTACAAGTGCACCAGTATTACCAAAACCAAGCCCAAACAACTAAGAACCACTCATCTGACACACACACCTTCAGTGTATAAAAAAGGATGAGAGCTGACATAGTCTAAATACAGTTACAAAAAGATTTGCAAATGCTTTCCCTGTGCCACATTACTCAGGGCTGTCTAGGCATTGGACTAAGTTGGTCATTCTCTGAACTGCTTGCAAAACTTGCTTAAGAGCCTGGAAAAAAAAATTGTCGATAAAATAACCCCCAAAATAAAATAAAAATCCCATCCTAAAAAAAGCATCAAAACAGCATTCACAAAAGTCTCCCACAGTGGGCCTACTGTATTCTCTGATGGAATTTGGCATTTTTCTCTAGAGCCAGTCAATAACAGGAACTTGTTCATAAATGTCCTGCTTTCCGGTGAGCGTGGCAGCCTCAGCTGCACAGCCTAACGAGCAGGGGGCACACCAGTTTCGGTAACAGCTGGAAGAAAAGTCCACCAGAGCAGGTTAAAAGCTTTTTGTTTGTTTTTAATAAAGCCAGCATTCTTTCTTTGTCAAGCAAAAAAAAAAAAAAAAAAAAAAAAGCCCACAAAACCTCAAAAACCCATGCTCCCGATTCTCTGAATATTGCAAAAAAAGCCAGAAAAGAGAGGGGAAGAAGAGCAAAAAAGAACAAAGAAGGGCAAAGAAGGATGAGAAACAAAGAGAAGAATGGAAGAAAAGAAAGGCAAGAAGAATGGAGATGACCTGACGTAAAAGGGCAAAGAAAAAACACAGACAGAAGCTCCGAGAAGTTCAAAGAACTTTGAACAAAGTCAAGGAAGACCAGGGATGATCCTTATTACAGATGCAGCTCTTCTGCTAAGAGCTCTTGTACTTAGAGCACCACATGCTTATCTGGGGCAAGTTGCCATGCTAGCAGGAACATAGTTAACTGATTTTGGAAACTACTAGCTTTTCAAAGCAGAAAGAAACTGAAAACAGCTAGTTTTCCATTAGCCTAAAGACATTGCTACTACTAAAAAAGGTAATCACTTTGTAATATTTTCTCCTTAATAGTCTTCTTATTCCTTTTTAACTCAACTGAGTTTTCACACAGTTCATTAAGCAGATTCATCCATTTATTGGCTTTTGACAGGAATTCTGTAACATTCATGAGGAGTATTGTTGAAGGAGCAGTAATACATAGCTCACTCTATGTATACCATGTGTGTAAGAATCAATTAAGATCTGAATTAGGAAAGCCTTTATATGAAGTTCCCTCCCCACAAAAAAAAAAGTATTTGCTATAAATCTAAACAGCTAGAATTCTGACTCCTACTAAAAGTGAAAAATAATCGGTAACTTTAACATGTGCATAAGTTTTGGTATTAAAGATGTCATCTTAATTACAATTAAAGCACTGAGATCATTTCCTATGAAAAAGCTGTTCGGGTTTATTAGTTCAGTGGAGAGTTTTCAATCTCAATCTTAAATTGAGAATCAAGATTTAGAGCAAAGGCATTTTCTGTGGTCACACAGTCTAACACTCAACATATTGCAGTCACTTGGTTCAACATAATAAATCTACAAGAAGTTTCTGAACAGTATCAAAACTGATTAGACACCTGTACACACACCTCATTTCATTTAGATTAGAAATGCGTGTAGCAGCCCAGAGCCCTCAAATATTTGTGTGGCTAAAATCTGTGCTCATTTAAAACAAGATCATTTTTGACTGACACCTTTCTGATTAGCTTGAGTTCTCCATTTCACATTTGTCAGCTTGCAGTGATTGTTGAGAGGGGTTCAAATCCCCATCTCCATCCACACATAGTTACAGTGAAATAAGCAATGGCCACCCCAAATGTCAATTTTAACCTAAGAAATTAATTTTTTTGTTTTGTTACTACGATGTCAGCTCAAAGCTTCAACTAAAAGTTGGGCACGTTTGTGGGTGAAGACGAGTCCATATCTCACATTTCATTGGGGCTGATCCCTGCGGGGTCCCTCCATCCTCCCACTTGACACTGGCCCTGTACTCACAGGAACACAGCTCCATCCACTTCTGGCAGGTTGAGTTTCCAGACAGGGGCATTTGTCTTCCCTTAGTGCTCTGGAGCAAAACATTGTACTTGCAACCCAAATAACACCATGCACCTCAGCCTCACGGGAAACAGATACCAGAAGATGACATGCAAGGAAGAAAGACCCTGTAGATCACTGCCCCTAAACTGGGACTGTCTCGCTGACCAAGGCTCTCCAAGGAAGCTGGACAAAGGCTACCATTTCTTTTCTCAAAAGACGAAGGAAAGAATAAAGTGCATGGACTGAGATGCATTTAATACCTCCTTCATTGCTGAGAGGATGAGAATGAAGACACGCAAGCTGAGTGAAAAAGCCTCAGCTAGATTCAACATCCACCTTATGGAGGAAGAAGTGCACCTTAGTTGGAGACTGCTGGAAAAAGAGGGTCCTCAAATTTTGGAGACAGAGAGAAAGAATTGCACTGTCCTTCTACTCTTCTCACTTTTGGTTCCAAAGGGCCTCATCTCAACTCCTTCTCCAACACTAGCACCAAGTACAGAGGCCCCAGCATCCTCTACTGTCAAAGCAATCCTGGTTGCTTCAGGCCCTGCTTCTCACATGGTTCTTCCACGCCTTTTCCTCTCTCACTAGTGAAAAGGGTGATTAGAGGACTGAACCTGGCTAACACACCACACCAGCAGCAGCCTATAAAGCATAAGGTACTTCGTAGATCTCTTATTTTGCACAGAATATTTTTTTGTCTTTTGATAATTATGTACAAGTTGCTTTAAATAGTTACTAAATGGGCACTCACTGTTTCTATCTATCTAGCATTTTAAGAGTCACTTCCAGATTTAATTACATCAGTACTGGAAACTTTTGCTATCCTCCATCTTTACAATATGTAAGAATCAGTGATTTTGCATTCTCAAAATTCAAAGGTATCATGAGAAGATACTCAGAAAGAAAAGTCATTTACTACAAGTGAAAGAAATCAAATATTTCCAACCTGTTTGTGTTCAAAGCTGAAAAGGTTAGCACTAAGAACCCCAACACACAAGATGTCAGTCATTGTACTATAGCACAAAGACTTCATTTGGCATAATAATCCTATACAGAACTGGAGGAAGGTTATCACTGTAGCACATGTGGTACTTGTGGAGTCTTTATACTTGAACTGTGATAAACAACGCCAGTTTACTTTTTAAATAGTTCAGAAATAGCAGTAAGTAATTGTTTTTCAATAATAAAAAAATTGTCACAAAGCTTTTATTGAGAAGCCAAAGAGTCATATGAACAGCCTATCCCAGTCAATTTCTTGATGGAAAGAATGCTGCTCCATTTTAAACTTCAGCCAAAACAGAGCATCAGTCAGTCACAGCATATCAAAGATTTTTAAGGGATGATTTTAAACACATAGGCTGTTCACTTGATAGAGACATACATACCTGTCTCCACAGTGACAAGCCACATAGAACTTGAGGGCTTTGTTTTCAAACTAACAAGGTGTCCTTATACTGTCAAAAACAAATTGCAACAAAACCCTAACTCACTTCAAACATAAAACTCCACACTTTTAATATCAGAATCGGCATCCTGCAGGTAATTTCCTCTAAAAGACCAAAAATTGCCTTTTGCTTCTCCACATACTTTACAGATTTCACTAGCACCACAAAGGGGTCCTGAATTCTTCCTAGTTCCACTGCTCTGCCAACTCAGCTGCACCAGTCCTCACGACAGCTGTCCCCTCTCCCTGACTGCTGCCCCGACTTAGCCAACATCCAGAACCAACCTCTTTCCCCATCCTCTTGTTTAGCTAGATCCTTGGTGGGCTTTTAACCATCTGCTTCAGCAGATGACTTCTGCCTGGCTTTTATTTCAAAACTACCACTGCCCACTCCTCTTCTACATAATGCTGATCTACCTCTAACAGCCCTCATTTAGATTACAGCACAGTTCTGCCTTCTGACCCAAACGACCAAGAACACCAAAAACCAGAAGAGATGCTCTTAGATTGTTACCAGTCTCATCATAGCTTAGTGAGGAAGAGAAATTCCATCAAGCCTTAGTTCTGATACTCCAGAAAATACTTCACAGACCCACAAGGATACTGAGGCTCACAGAAAAAAAGGGTTATAAGGACTGGAACACAGTCAACATGGAGAGAAAGCCTTTTCAGGAGTCTGACAAACAAGACCACAACATCTCCATTTTTTTCTGCATGAACAGACTTTTGTAAGAGTTTATGAATACAGCCAAATCAGAGACAATATCTCTTGTCCCAAAAAGACCTTGAGACCATGCTCCAAATCACTCATTTCACCCTAAAGTGGTATGAAGATTATGCACCACTGCAAAACATTGTGTCTTCCTCACACTGTTTTCTCTCATAGTTGGTTCATTTGATTGACATGCTCTGAAATAGACAGTCAATGTAGGAAATTTTAGGATGCACTGTAAAAGCCCAGCAAGAAACACAGAAGGCAAAATGGGACAGCCATATAACAGGAACTTTCTAGGAAACAGTGCTACCAAACTCACCAATCACTGTGGTAGCACAGCCCTGAAGAAGATCCCCAATGTTCTGCATCAACACCACATTGTGTTGCCAAATATAATCTGTGTTAACCATTTCTTTCTTCCCTGAAGCATTAATGCAGATATCAGCAACTCAAGCTGATTTAGTGCAAAACTGTATTTAACAAATAGAATACACAAAAGCAATAACTAAGCATTAACTTTCCTGTCAACAAACAACACACATGTTCCAGCAGTTCCTTTCAGACCTTTCAAACTATAAAATACTACTTAATTTTGTTTTCTCCATGCTCAGTTTCCATGCCAGTTATCCATAAGCAAACCCTCCTCACTGAGAAACCGAGAAGGAGCGGAAAAGTAGCTCAGTTCACATGAGGAATCTGAAAATCCAAATGCCAGTGCTGTAAAACATGAAGCAATCGAACACTTAAGAAAACTGAAATTCATCCAAGCATATGTAAGAACATAAGGATTTCATCCTACTCACAATAATTTCTTTTTTAAAAAAAGGATGAAATTAAATTTTCTCTCTTTGTCAAGACAACATAGCTTGAATCTTTGTAATGCATATTTTCTTCAACAACCACAGTGAATATACTTTTTGCCAGAAAAACAAACATTTCTATTCTTCATCAGAGTCCAAGACTTTTTTAAAAAGGCTGCCACTATGCCATAGTAATACATACCTTCTGCAACAACCTCTTTTGTATCCAGATGAACAAGATACATATAAAATTTTCAATAGGTAACATTCAGCAAATGACTTGAAATGTTCTTTCCAGAAGATAAGTACAGTTTTCTGCTGGAACAGAAACTTTATCACTTCCTGAAACTACACTCAGATGCAATAGTCCCACAGCTCCTCATGGGTGGAAGATGCATGTAAATCTCTGCACATCTGGACATGCTAAATCATTAATAGAAAAGAATCAAATTGTTGTTGGCTAACTTTGTGTCTTTAAGCATGCAAAAAAGTCAAGTCTGGAAATAAACGGGAAACTTCACAAGGCTCAGGGTAGGACAGATAGAAATATCATTAACTGCTTTGCTCGTTGCCCAGCGCTACATCACTCCAGAGCACTCCAGCTGTGAGAGTGGAACTCTGTCTAGAAAGACACATACTTGACAACTTCGTATCTGGAGAGAAGACTGCCCATTGTGGAGTTTTACTCCCTTCCCACTCAACTTGGAAAGCTGAAGGGCTGACATCAGCTGTAAAGTCAGCCATCAGTTGCTCTGAGAGCTTGGAAAGGGAGAGGGGGGAAATGGTGGCAGCTACAGCTGCTCGATGACAGTGCTTCTGGCAACAGGTTCCCTAACAACCAAAACCTAACAGCACCGGAGGTGGGCAGCTCATTTTCATACAAAACAGATAAGGTCCAAATCAGCAAAGACATGGTAGGAGAAAATATCCGAGGAAAAAGGGAGAAAGCTTACATACTGGAGGGACAACATTTCTTGCTGTTTAAGAATACAACCTTTCACTTGTGATAAAAAGTTCAGGTTTAGGCATGACCAGATCTTTCCTGCAAGCACAGCCATGCATTTTCAGCATGTTGGGAAGTGCACTTAGCCAGCCATTGTCTTCAGCCAGACTAAGGTGTGCAGCCACTCTTTAAAAGCCTGCTTTCAAACCAAGGAATAAACAAAGTAAAGACAGTGACTCTAGGCAGGTGATTTCTTTCAAGTCACAAAAAACCATAAGGAGGCCTGAAAAACACAAGGACTGTTACAACCAGGTCTGTGTATACTGCATCCTCCCGTAAGTACTAGGAAAGGTTAGGGGATTTATTGGATACAAAGTAAGTTATCGAGTTACTACTTGTTTTTCCCCCTTATTAAAAAAAAAAAATCTTCCCATTCCATATCTCCTTCATGCAAAAGGCTCATCTTCCTCTTCAAGGCATCCCAGCCAGGCCCCACTGTCTCCATCCTCCAGGCAGAAAACTTGGCTGTGCCACTTGTGCCACTGCAGCACAGCCCTGCATGCAGGTGGGGAAAGGGGAGAGCAGTACAGCACTAATGCATCATCAGTCTTACAGGGAACAGGAGCAAAACCTCCACTGAGTATATGTGCTGCATCATGCTGCACGGAGAGAAAAAAAAATAGAAAAATGGAGAGAACTCTCTGCTAATTTTCACACTAACATGAAATAAAGTTCAACAAACGGAGAACAGCCATTATCAGATTCCGAGTCACAAGCCTCCTGTCCCTGGCAGGAAAAGATGGGAAACAGTGTTCTGCATGCAGATTTGGGATTTTCTTCTTTGTCCTATGCCATTAGGCCCTCCCCATTGATGACAACAAGTTCTCACCTTGATTCTTCACACACACAAAATTTATTTTCCCACCACAAAGAAAACTGACAAAAGTTTCTGTGCCCATCTCAAGCTTCACTGCATTTAAGAGTTTCCAATGAAGGAGGAAAGAACATGGACCCGACTTACTCCACTTCAAACTACTCTCAAGAGGTCTGGACACTCAAGAAGGTCCTCTCACAGCTGTCCAGAACAGCAGCTCTTCTTGAAAGTGGTTAAGGAAGTGACACAAAGCACCTTCTGTCTATACAAAGCCTCATTACTTACTAAAACACTCACTACAAAGCTCAGCCACCAGTGTTCATACTTTGTCATGAGGAATTCAGAGGAAATAGCTCAAAGGTAGAATCCTAAAAAGAGCCAGGTACAGCTGAGGTACTGAGAATGATGATCAAATCATGGCAACAAAGCAACCAAGGTATCAAGTCAGAATTTAATGACACCAATCCAGAAGTGCTGATGCAGAGCAGCAATATTTACCTTAAGGCAGCTTGTCATGTTTCACCTTTAACCATTACTTCAGGAATATCAAGTTTATGCACAGCATACTGCAAACATCTAGTCAAAGCAATTCACTTATTTAAACATGTAAACAAGCTTTCTTGAAAAACACTTTTTTTGTTGATGAACACACAGTTTCACTCTCACATGCTTCCACTGAAAGGGGTCATCCTTTACCCTCCATTCCCACTGTATGTATTCCTGCCCTGTTCCCAGCACTCAGCACACCTGTGTGGCCAACCCAGGTCACCTTCAGCTGAAGGCCAAGCAAAAAGCCCTGAAAGGTTTTCAGCTGGAGCAAATTTTAAGAGTCCTCATCTTTTCCTAGCTCTTAGTTTACTAGCAGCCTTCAGCATTTAACATACATAATCTTCCATTTCCTGCCCTAGACATAGATGAGGCAAAACCACCTCTCATTACCTGAGGATTTCATTTGGTGGTGCTTGACAGCAGCAATGCTGACAGGCCATTGAAACGACCAAAACCAGAGGTAGGAGAACCAGAAGCCTTTACCTTTATAATTTCTCCTCCTTAGTCTCTAGTCCCCCCATCTCCCCAGCATTTCCACGGGATTAGTCAGCCTTTTACCCCATAACAAACTAAGTGTAACTAAATGTATTAACAAGATAGCAATATGAGGAGTGTTAGTTCTGCAAGGCTGGTCTCCTTGCTAATTAAGCCATTCCTCCTACAAAATCTCTTAAAAAACAAGTAAGAACTTCCAGCTAACTCCAGATCAAGTTCTTCACTACCTAAACTGTTTTGCAGCTATATACACATGGATACTACAGTATCTGATATAGTTCTGAAATCCATATCAAAGCATTACCCATTACACATAAACTTCATATGCATTTTCTAAATGTCAACAAGCTCAGGTAGAGGCCAGAAAGAAAGGAGTGTATCAGCACCACACCACGTCTGCTAGCCATGTTTCAACAGCAGTCCCAGAGAGGTTATAACTGGAGTTGAACACTGACTTGTTTGCTTTATAGATGCCAGGAGCCACACACAGAAAATTGCTCACTTCTGAAACAAATTACTCTCAGTTCAGTTTCTCCAGAGGTCAAGATAATTATGTCCTGGTGTATTATTGCATTCACCAGCACTACCTGGTAGAGGCAGCGTGCCAGCCCTCGGCTGCTTTAAAATGAGGCTCAACGATAACAGTGCGAGGGAACAACAGCTTTTAGAGTTCACTCCGTGGAGGGTGTTTCTCCAAGCTGTCTGAGGAGTGACTACAGCCACCTAAGCTGTTCCAGATTCACATTCTGTGCACAGTCACTACTTGGTCCTCCCATCTCCACCACGCACACCAGACCCAAAGGGCAGCAACAGAAAGCCCTGCAAGGGGAACTCCATCCTCCCTCAGCTGCTCTGCTGAAAGCAGACACATGCCTATGTGCATCCAGCAAGAAGGGGGAAAGACTTCAGTACTATACAGAGTTGCCCTCACTGGGACCTTAGACAGGAGCATACCAGCTTTTCTTCAAAGTTTTGCTACCCCTGCTATTTCCTCAAAGAGAGCAAAGCTGCAGCTACACCTCCTACACTGTCCTGCCAGCCCAGCAGCAAGGGCAGAGCAGTAAAACAGAGATCCATGTTTTTTCCAAGACTGGCAACATCAGATAAAGTGGGGCTGCTCACTGTCACAGGCAAGCCAGGCTCTTTCTGCTTTTTCTCGAAACACAGGGCTACACTTGAAAAATTAAAAGTAATGAACATTTTCAACATATCGATTTTTATGACCAAAAACCTCAAAAGGAAAAAGAGTCAAGAGGTCTCTCTTGAAAAATTAATCCTGGAATTAACGTGATTCATTTGAAAACTTACCAAGTGTTGTCTTACAAGAATTATTATACACAAACACCTGTAAGGAACCAGCTATTAATAGTACCAGTGAAACTGTCACACAAAAACGAAGAAGTGCTACTTGTGGCCCTGTGATTAAGGCTGTGTCAGCTGTTTGGTGTTCATGACTCTAACACCCAGCTGTAAAAACGGCCTTCAGCAGAGGCAAGCTGATTGCACCAGTACCCACAGGAGCACGCTTTCTGCTTTCACTGGGTGAAACGTAAGAGTCAACTATGTTTTGATACATTATCTTCAAATAGTAAGATCCAGAATGTGCAAATAGTCTTGAGAAATAACCACTGCCAAACAGAACTACACCTTGAAAGACAGTTTGATAAGTCCTTCAAGACAGAAACTTGGTAGAGCACAAGACACAGAGAAACAAGAATGTGTGATGTTCTGTTTTGGCATACATTCTTCAAGAATTAAATATTCCAAAGAAACTGCCTGCTAATGTATATTTCATAGCTATAGATCTTCATAACTTGGCCACCTTTTGCTTAAACACAGAATGGCATTAACAGATTTATGTTTCAAAAGGCACCATTTGAGATTCTTCAAGCAAGAAATCCATAACCAAACAAGCAATGATTAGCCCTGTGCATGCACAAAATTAAGAGCCCCACTTATGCTGACACGAGACCCACATCTGACCCAAACAAGCAGGAAAAAAATGCAGTATTTCAAACACATTAGGGGATGTATTACTCAAGGTCCTGCAATAAAATAGCATCTTTTTTTAAACAAAAAACAGAGTTAAACCCCAAACAGAATGCAACCACAACCCAAAAGAAGTTCTTCACAGTGTGTTTTGATTCTCTGGGCACTGCCACCACCTTGAGTTTTATTCTATTTTGGTATTAAATTTAAATTACAAAGAACATTAAAGATTAGCTTAGAAGGCTAACACCTTTGACTGCCTCGGTATGGAAAACCAGTAATGTCTCCTAGTTGCAATAATAAGATAATTTAATTAAATACTGAATTTTAACAGTCTGATTCCCACATGCACTCATATACAAACTATATTTCCTGCACAAGCAAAATTACAAAGGCAATACAGTCCTGCTGTAAATATAGAAACAAAGTAGTTTTTCATCCTGGCCTTTCCTATATTTTCTTCTCTTTATCCCACATTAAAACAAAGCCTCCTTATTGAGACAATCAGAAGAACACGTGGAATTAGAAACACTTAAAGGCAATAAATGTGACTAATTCTGCATGTTTATAAACTCTCCCCTTCTTCATCTTTCCCTCCGTCCAAAACACACGAGAGGGAAAGCTGAACATGCACACAAAGTTAAACAATTAGCAAATGCCACTCTCATAAGTTCAATTTATTTCTTAGTGAAAGCAATTAAAAAGAAAAACCAAAAAAACTTCAAAACCACCACCACTGAAACATCAAGAACTGAACTGGATGAAACTGGAGATATTGCACTCAGCTTATTGAATGGTTCACAAGATCACAAACCCTCACTGGGAATGTGGGTATTTAGTTCCCTCAAAAGAATCACTCCTAACTGGTTTTTGACCACTCTTTCAATTTTCTTACTATCCAGGGCTACAAACTGGCCCTATCCTGCCCTTCAACACACAGAGACAACACAGCAGCTGCCAACATTGGTAAGTAGACACAGGGAGGTTTTACAAGGGGAAGCTGGACAGTGACTTATAAACCAAAGCACCACAGTCTCCATGAACCAATAACCAACTCTCTAAAACCTTTGGAAGAAAAACCACTCAATTTCTGCCTAGAAACTTGGTTTAACTTCAAAGTCACGGTACGCACGTGAAAGCAACATAAGACGTTACTTTCAGGCAAACTGAAAAATGAAACACACTGAACAGTCCCTCAAAACAGAAAGAGGATCAAAAAGAGAGGCTGTGCAGATGATGCTCAGGAGGCAAGCAGGGATTTGGAGGCATTGTTTCTCTTCACATCAACTCCAAAGCAGCAGCATTATAGTACTTGTAAAAGTACTCAGTCCCCATATCATTATTTGCATATAAACATTTACTGCACAATATGTTTTTAATAGAAGAAACAATTCCAGCAACCAAACTCCATCACCTTGGTTTATCCTGTAAAGTGCTTTGGATAAAATAAATGCTTCCTCATTGTAAGACAAGGTGTCACTCAGGACAGTAAAAGTATAAGTCCCATCAGGCAGCCACCCCAAGCACCTTTCACACTCAGCAGAGCAGATAGGGGAGCCAGGTGCTGTGAATTATATTGGCTATAAGCCTAAGTAGGCACCTGCATTTGCTTAAACAAGCCTGGGCTCTCACTCATTGAAACAGCTGCTTAGACAATGCTCAGGTGTTGAAACAGTTAAGCAAGAAGGTTCCCAGCTGAGATGACCGAATCCATCACCAGCAACACCTGCTTGTATAAAGGAAATAATTTAGATTCAACTAATTAGTGGAAGTTCATGGTCACATTTTGAAGTCACACCCAGTAATTCTGAGAAACTCAGTCTACATAACCAGTATCAAGAGTAAGCTGTATGTCCACTACAAGTACTTGTTACAGCTTCCCCATCAGTTAATCTATTTCAAATGCATGTGCACACTCTTATTTCCTGCTTTAAACACCTTCGTGTCTTCTAAAAATAACTTAAACCATCATTTTACAGTTCTCTCAATTTATCAAAATCATGGCATCAGTAGGGAATTTCTGTAGTCTTGAATTTGTTTTCAATTTGCCAAGTCTGTGTTGCACTTGTCTTGAACTGATCAACAGACACACGTGAGATCCTCAAACATGATGAAAACTAAGAGTTTGCATGTGACAAAGCTGAATTGCACTCTAAAAGGAATTAGCAATCAGTAGTCCCCCATTTGAGTTACTCTGCAATTAAAAAAAAAAAAATCTGATCTCTCCTAATGTTAAACAAGTAAAGCTACAGGCAATGAAATTATTTGAAAGTCTAGCAAGACTTCACAAATCAAGAACAGCAGCATAATAATGCATTTCTATAAAGATGGCTTCTATAACATGACTAAACAGTGTTCCAACACAAATAGTAGAGTGTGAAAACACAAGTATAATAGCAATGAAAGAAAATACAGCACGCGTAACTTTGGAGACACAGTCGTAAGATTCTTATTTTATTCTTGAATAACAAAAACCTCTCAAATTAGTAAAAAATCCTCGTCTCACTTCAAAATGCAGAAAAAGGATTTAAACAGTTACACTGTACATTCAACTATAAAGTGCTGGAATAAGAACATAGAAACATTTAATGTATATCAGGTAACCACAAGAAATTAAACACACAAAGCAAAACCACACAGTTACAACTTTTCAGTCTCTGATCAGCTGCAAGTATGACTGTTTTCCTAAAAAAGACTAGCAAGGGCATAAAACAAAATTTAACTCTTAGTCTTTGTAACTTCCTTGCCTTCACATATCAGAATAATTCTCCAACTTTATTTTGCCTTCAAAAATAAAATTATGTATTTTCCTGAGCCTGCAGATCTACAGCCAGAGTCCCCACTGCTTTCCAAAGACCAGTGAGATCCTGGAACAGCTTCCAGTACCATTGCAAACACTGAGGAGAACGAAACCACTTTCTAGCAAAGAGGCTGTAAAGGTTTGCTCACACAGACCAGGCTTGGGCTTCAGCAGAGCACTGCTTGACCAGTAACAGTCAAATCAGCACCACAAAGAAGCTTCTCAGCTGTACCTTTTTAAGCATTCCCACAGAGCAGAAAGACCTCAAAGAGACACCTAAAAGGTGGAAGAGACCAGTATTTTGCATGCAGGCTTGAAGAGTTCTGTATCCCTTTTGAACTGTTTATTTTGTAGTATTTTAATAGTATTTAACTTCAGAGGCAAACAGCATGCTAAATTTTGGCAGGAATACATTAACAGTCTATTACTGGGTAATCATGGAAAGAATTACACTGACATCAAAACCACAATTATTTAGTTGTATGAAATCCAGAAAAGAGTCAAGAGATCTCTCTTCAAAAGAGCCAGAAATTCCAGCTTTCAAAACCAAACCTGCTCCACAGTAATGTTTATGCTCTTAGAAAGGATATCAATGCTAAAAAACGCAAGAACAATCAATAGCCAAAGATATAGTGTCTGTTTCTTATCCTTTCAATAGAGAAACCTCAATTAAGAGGAGGCTATGGGTCATCACTAGTATCACTGATGAAGCCATGCATTGCTAATGCATCTGAATAGATTCTTCATGGACCAAGCAAATGCTAGGGAAAAAAAAAATAAACAAAATAACCACACTCCTAACAGCACGCCTGTAATTTGACAAATAGCAACCTAAACAGTCAGATATTGCTACCCAATTCCAGAATAGCACCAGCAGAACTTTATAGTAGGACTTCAGAAGGGATTACAGCATATCAAACTAGAAACATAAAACTCAGAAAAAAAAATGGGGAAAAAAGAAATACATTTAGGAGCAGTCAGAATTATTTCCTTCTTCACTTTGGGTTTTATTTTCTGCAAGACATACATAGCAATCTATATGCCTTGGGAAAGGCTTATTTCCACTCATAAAGGCACTTCTGGCACGGATTCAGACATGCTAGGATACACATAAAAGAACTGTCTACTGTTTTCTAAGTTGGGGGTTGGGTGGTTTAGGGCTTCCTTTGCAGCATGGTGACATGCTACCTCAGACTGCCCCTGCACACACACAGGAACAGTTACCATTTACCTGAGGCATAATCAAGAGCCACTTCTTTAACAGCTTTGCAGGTGTCAGATATGCAGCAGAAACAAGGCATCTTCAGACAGAGGAGGTACAAACAACACCAAAGAAGGCTTCAAGCATCAACATGACCACTCTTCAGCACAACCTTTTATACTATCCCTCTTACATGCATTACACCTGTGTGCCCTCTGTACCCTTTTGTGGTTGGCCAGTAAACCTCAGCACTCCATGTTTCATTGCCTTCAATACTGTTCACCTGCCCTACACAGTTGTAGCCCATTAGGGATGAGGCTCAGGGGCAGCCCCATTCCCAATCACCACAAACTGTGTGCCTACAAACTTCTCATTACAGCAAAAGCACTCAACTAGACACTTAACATGGTATAATTTTTTTCCTTCTGCATTAGAATTGACCACACAAGCTGTAGGAATTCTCCTTTGAGAAGAATTTCCAAGCAGCAGTAAATTGGTCAAATGAGAGCTGGAACAAAGCCCTGCAGAAGCATTTCCTAAAATTTGACTATATCTTCCTACATTTAGTGGTTAGCCAGATTTTTCCAGAACAAGCATATTTTTTCCTGTTATTTCAAAGGGGTTCAAGCCTGGCAAATGCAGCACAAGCTAGTTTATCTATTTGGATACTCCTTGAAAAAGGCCAAGATCTATGGCATTCCACATCCAAGAAAAGCACATCTCTGCAGCTGACATACCTGTTGGACCAGTGTGCTTAGCTGAGCATTGTAATGAAGTAGCTGACAATACCACAAGTAACTCTGACTGCACAATGCAAATATAGCATTATTCATCAAAATGGAGTTGTCTCAGGGTACACAGTATCTAATGCCCTTCAGTGCCACTGATCACCGAACTAACTGCAACCATCAAAGTCAATGGATGTGTTTTTAGACCTTATTTGCTTACTGCCAGATGACACTGAGTTGCAAGGAAGAATTCATGTTTCCCATTAAAAAAATAGAAAGAAAGAAATGAGACTTGAACAAGAAATACTCCTAAAGAAGGAAGCCTTCCTTGGGTATACTGATTTGTGTGTATTTGTGACTAAATTAATATTGTTACAACACTCAAGTTGCATACGAGGAAGTTCGGTTGCTTAATACATGTGAAAAGCACAGGTGACAAAAGATAAGCCAGTTTAGATCAATTTGTTTGGCAGGCTTTACAAAAGCTTCATTGTGGATTTAGGTTGTAAAGCCGGTGAACACCCTCAAAAGGAACAAGCCATAAGGACATTGCAGTAACAGGAACAGGAAACTGGAGAGAATTCCACTCTTTCACCTCACCTTCTATAGTTCTGCTTAACTGAAAGACTTGGACATGACTGCATCCCCCAGATCACATGCATATGACCCACAGGAATTCCTTAGCTGAGGTTCTGAAAAAACAATCAGTGGATTCACATGAAAGAGGCAGGAGGTGACAAAAAATATTAAAGAGAAGGAAAATCTTTTTATTTTGCTCACTTGGCTAAAAAGCAACCAAAGTAGCAAGAAGAGATCTAGAGTAAGAGAGAACATACACCTGTGAAAAAGGAAGCTGGACATGACCACGCTGCCGCCTTGCTCTTGTGCTGCCATCCACCCAGCACTTCAAGGAAGCCGTGCTCTCCAAAACAAGCCTGAGCTGTGCTGCGACAGTGTAGGAGAAACTGAGCTGACAAGCTTGTAAGAACAGTCACTTAATCAGGACTCTACTCCAGACCCAGAAGTCTGAAGAAGTTGGGATAAGGTTGCTAGGAATTGCCAAGAGAAAGAAAGTACTTCCTGCCTCCCAGACTGAATGAAAGCATAGGTAAGTGCAAAGAAACCCAGCCTTGGTACTCCTCAAAGACAAGGTGTGAGCAACAGGAAACACCACTAGGATGAACACCAGTATCACAACTGCACTAAAAAGCCTTTTATTCAACCTTTTATTATTTATAGGGATCACAGTGGTAGCTTCTGATGTGTTTCTCACACAGGCCATCAGCAGGTTCAAGCACTCCATTTTTTCTTGGCCTTCTGCATAGCTATCTATTCTCTAACAAACCGACTCCCTTGTGCAGAAAGCTCAACAGACAAAAGGATCTGAAAGAGATAATCAGAGGGGAAAAAAAACAACCAAAATTTAGTGGTAGAAGATCAAGTCACAGAGAAAAGATTTTTACAAGAGTTCTCTACTCAGATTGGATTGGCTGTAGGTACATAGAGAAGAGGAGGCTTCAGCTCTTGAAAACTTTAGGAAATAAAGAAATATAGGTTCTGTCTATGCCAGCAGTCACTAGTCCTAATGAAATTTAAAAATCCCAAAACAATTAAAGGTTAAACAAGCTGCATGGGACTAGCAAATGGGATAATCTGTTCTCCTGGACTATCAGTCCAGGCAGTAGTGGCAAATAGCCCCCTGACCACAGCATCAGAAAATGTCACAGGAAATGTTGCCTGGAGGAAGTCATCTTCCCAAACCCTATTTGGTTACCATGTGTAGATCTGTTTCCTACCTCAGCACCATTAATGTGAACTTCGGCATTTTCCCTTTCCTGGAATACTTTCAGCATTTTATCTACATTCACAGCAAGTACCCATTACAGTATACAGTACCTTATGATTCACTTGTTGTTCTCAATGTTTTTGGATCCACATCCTGCATGCATCATGTTCAAACACAAGGAATCAGACTGCCTGCACTGGTCCTCGAATTGAAAGCCTGCTAGCTGAGCCAGGCTACCAGAACTTCCCTCTCCAGTACACAACTAAAGAACAGACTTCACTGGCAGTCACAAACACTGAGCAAAGCTGCGCAAAGGTGGAAAGAAAAAAAGGAGGTTAATACATCAAGGCACACATGAACTAATCCTGTATCAGCAATACTTTTTATTGTGAATATCTTCTAGATAACTTATGTCCAAATGCCACTGCTAACTGCATTATTCTGAAAGGCAGTGGATTACAGATGGGCTCCCCCAGGCAAGCACAGAGAGCAACCAAAGCCCCGGACTCCCAGCTCAAGAAGAAGACAAAAGTCCTGTCAATCTGCACATACTGGTGTAGAGTATAAAACCATATGAAAGAGTAAAGCATTGAACCACGTATTTATAGATGGCTATTAATGCAGAATTTGAATTAGTCTATCTAGTCGCTCTCCTCTTTCCAAAAGAGGAGTCAAGGTAATCAAAATTCAGGCATCTTTGTATAAATAGGATCTCTGTTTTCAGAAAATATCCTAGCCTCCCATTCTCAGCCTTTATACTGAGTAAAATACCTTTTTCTCAAGAGTTTTGGATGACAATCGACAGCAGCACTTCTCATTTATATCCTGTTAAGGGAATATACCTGCAATTATATTTTAGAAAAGCTGAAGTTTCATGCCAGAGCCATTATTCATTTGCTGCAAATTATTTTCAACAAGCCCCTTATGCCATCTTGTCACAAACTGCAGGTAGTTCCACTTCCAATACTGTGGAGTGAACATAATATCATACAACCTTATATTGAAAGGGATTTCTGTGCAGTTCAAGATCCCTGCTGAAGACTGGATCAACAAGTGCAGGTTGCTTAGGGCTGTGTCCAGTTTGGTCTGGGTACCTCCAGGGACAGAGACTCAAATTCTATAGGCACTTTCTTCCAGTGCTTGACACCCTCATCATTTAAAACAAAACAATCCAATAGAAACCACCCCAAAACAACACATACCCTCCCAAGTTTAAAAGAAGTTTCTGGCATTTAAGTTTGTGGCCAGAGTCAGTGCTCCTACATCTCTGCATCCTCAAACTATGATAAGGATGTTCCGTGCACATGAAATCCTCACTCAATACAACTCTTGGCTACTTAGAGACAGAAACTGAAACAGAGTACTTGGCTTCAACCAAGACAATATTTGTTTAAATGAACAGGCAGCAATACTAATATTTAGCTTCCCTCAGAAACCAAGACTATTTGTTTTAATGAGAAGGCAGCAATGTTAATATTTACCTTCAGTCAGTTTCCGCAAAGATTATCCTCCTATTTCAGTGCGAAAAACCAATCCCTTTGATTTTATCCTTCCCCTGGCAAACCAACATTCTGTCTCTGTACAACAGGCTATAAAAAATGTTTCTTTACAACCGTTTTCAGGTATATACATCTTCTCCAGTGACAGAGATTCCCACTTCACTATTTGATCACAACACTGAAAGAAGCTTTCAAAAACATTGTTTAACTGTTTCCCCTACAGCTCTTCTCCAGGTAACATTTATTTTATTTAGCCACAGAGTATCAAAGAGTTTTATAGTATGTGACTCCATACAAGCTATTCATTTCAGAGGTTTTTTAAATATTAAGCAATGACTCATGTTCTGTTATTACTGTACTTTGCCCCACTGAGTCTGTCTTGCTCAGATTCATCTCAACAGCCAAATTTTAAAAAACCAAACAACTTGATTTCAATTTACAACAGCAAATCTTGCTTTCTCAGTATCATTTTTCCCCTCTTGATACAGTTACCCTTTCTCAAACTATGAACTGTAACTGTGGCATGAAACTTGCAAATACTCATGTACAGGAGTTTGGTGTGTTAGAGGAATAGCAAAGGCTGTGAGGAACTGAACTTCGATACAAAAGGCAGATGCAGACCCCACTCATTACGCTCTCTTCAGCCTTGGTTGGAAGTTCTGAGGTTGCTTCCTTAAGTTTTGCCAAATGGAAGCTGTATTTGAGAGGCAAAGGAGAAGAGGCTGGGGCTGCTATTGCTGCTGTAAGAACTCTGACAAGGCAGAGGCACAACTGCTCCCTTCATCTACAGTTTGCAATAGCCTCAGGGCATGTACTGACACTGAGCTCCAACGCATTGCTTCCTGCAAAGCTGCGCTCTGAAGTGCCCGCTGAACTATCTCGGTCTACCTTACTGTCTCTCCTAGAAAAGCACCAGATGCAGATAGATATTATTTACTGCTCATAATCCAGAGGCCAAGTGGGAAAAGTAGAAACATCAACATATAACCTCATCGTTAGGCTCAGACAGATTTTTTCTTGGTACTTCTCCAAGAAGTCAAATATCTGAATACTTCTACAAGTATCAGTACAAGAAAGACAATCAGACTGACTGCAGTGCAATCAGACATTCTAAATAGATATTTAAATGCAATTTTAACAGATATTTAGTTACAAGGTCTAGAAAACACTGCTATAGAAATGTACTGCTTTAATAGCTTCCTGATATAAGCAACAGGCCATGTTTGCATGTCTAGAATTACATTGTTAATAATACCAGTATTTGATTAAAACTCCCATTTTTACAGAGTAACTCTTCAAGTTACCAAGGTCTGAATAGTCCAGCACATTTATTTTGCATTGTGAAAACACTCTTAAAGTAAGAGTCATATTCAAGCTGTTAGAGATTTTTTTTAAAGTATTTTCATTTAAACACATACAACAGGCCTGTTTAATTTAAAATACTTCTCTTTAAATGAAGAAAATTCATTTTCTCACAAGTAGTCTGCCAGTGGACCAATACCCATGTGACACCTCAGAAATGCTTCATCCATCTAACCACAGCAACTGCCCCACCCTGGAAGTCATTTTAGCAAAACAGTGAAATGTGGTTCATCCCACTGCTGTGGTGTGAGAAAGATAAGAGAAATCTCAATACTGCAAAAGGAGTATATAACACCCCTGCCTACAAGCTTGGAGTCTCTTATCAGCAATGCGAGTGGTAGAATGATACTGATTTCACCATAACTCCAAGGGCAAATGCAGACTCTGTAAAGGTTGATACATCTGTTTTGATTTCATAGAAACTAAGGTTCAGCCCTTGGAGCCAGAATGCCATTTAAGTCCTGATCATACAATTACAAAATTTGCTCTCCTTTGTGGCTTCACATCCTGTGGCAAACTCCTCCTGTTATTTGGCCAAAGGTCAAACTCACCTTCCTATCAGTAACACATTCACACTTGCAGATACCTGTCCTCTAAATGTCCTCTATCTAGAAGAAAAGCAAGTCACCAGAACTGATTTAATTAACTAGTGCAGTTAAGCTGGCAAATGGCAAGTGCCTCCAGTCTCTCAATAAACAGAAGAACTCGTGCAGACAGCCCATCTTTCTCTGGCACGCTGTAAAGTCTCATGACCCCCATTACAAGCCCCTTAATCAGAAGTTTCAGTTGTGCCAGATCTCTATGTTATGTTCCAGTTAAAAGCCACGTCGTCAGTCAATTGCTCCATTATCAAAGTATAACTCTATCTGAGCTCAACTCTTTCTCCATCCTAGAAAGAAAACCCCAATTTTTGTCAGTAGAAAAGATGAACAATCCACATGTTCATGGCTACACAGAAGTTCTGAAAAACAGGAACTTGTCTAATTTCAACACTATGATTAAGCACACTTGCTGGGGCATCATCTCAAATCAGGAAGGGCTGCTACAGTTCCAGCAGCACCTCACTTGGCCCAAGGGTACTCTAACAACAAAAGCCCTACTCCCCAATTGCTCAAAACTTTCACGGTCCACATCCAGCTCAATACTTATCTTTCACCTGTCTGTATGTGCCAGGCCTTACAGGGCATTGCTTCAGCAAACACTGTACTCTCAGAGTACAGTGGCCAAACACAAACAAAAGCAGGTTCCTTATACAACACAACTGTAGCAGCTTGCTTTTTGCTCTAGCAGAAAGGGCACAGTTTAAATAAGGCGAGTTTACTATCCAATTCTGTTCTACTCTGCCTTCAGTCTGAAGGGATCCAAGTCTTTATCTCCCACCTTGTTAAAGGAAGAATGTCAAACAGACCAATACTCTTTAGCACAGCAGTTAAAATAATTGCCTGGGAAAGACAAAGCCTGAGCCCTCGCTTCCACTGCAGCATGTTTGTACATTTTATACACGGTAACTAAGTTTAAAAACACACTGCACTGTTTCTTCAGGGACAAGGAGATGCAGGTCTGCCTTTCTCACACAGGAAACAAAATCCAAGTCTCCCCTTTCTGAGTGAGACCTCTTCAAAGAGGGGTAAGGAAGAAGTAGTATGGTGACTTCCTTTAAAATTCATCTAAAAAAATAGATGGATCAGGAATCCTGGGAGCAGATCTCAAAATTATGGAGAACTACACGACCCCAACAAAGGCCTTTGCTAGCTCTGGTTCTCCACATGTTCCAATGATAAATAATATGCCTGTCAAAAGTTAATCTAAGAAGGAAGAGCTGCTTTGAAAACAGACAAAGTAATATAGAGAACACAGAACTGAAAGGATCACGGTGTTGTAGCTACAGGCCTCTAACTTACTATCATTGATGAAGAGAAAGGTACTTCTGCCAACAACCTGGAAGATTTTTCACACAGCATCAAAGGAGTCCTTGGGAAAGCTCTGACTGTGCTCTTGCTAGAAATAAACATCAAGCAAAAGTGTTAGTACACAGAGATCATTATTTTTTCCTCTTCTCAGACATAGTTACATCTCCTTGTCAGACAGACATTTGCAGGGTTCTCCCCACCCTGCTATTGGCAGACAGCTGCTAACCCATGGGAAGAGTGTGGATCAAAAAGTATGGCAAGAACACAGGAGACCAGGCATAATGAGGCCAAACACAAACACCAGGTAAGTGTTCAAAGCACAGTGCAGGTTCTGTCAGATAGCAGTTGAAAAGCCAGTCTCTAGATTTACTCCCTCACAAAGAACCCACTGGTTCCTCCACTATAAAATAAGAAGAGAGACAGCATTGACTGTCTCAGAGTAAAAGAGCAACATGTTTGTTTTGACATCTACTTTCTCACAGTGCTCATGGACTTCTCAACAATCCACACCGGCACCTCACAGTGGACCTCCAAGCATACCAAGACAAGTCACAGACGAAGGGAAAGAAGTTCTTCCATGTATGAACCCATCACTGACTAAAACACAAGCCATTAAGAAAAAAATCCACTGGGATTCCATAGTGAGCCTTAATGGCTACTATACATTACTTACTTAACAAGTTATACCAATCACAGGAGATACCTCCCAGTACCTGGAAAAATTTGCTCCCCTTGCACATTGCTTATCTTCAGGAACATGCTGGTACTGAATGAGTTCTTCTTGGAGGATGTATCTACATTGCAAATAAGATGTTCCTCAAATACGAGTACGCATGTGCAGGAAAACTTTTAATTTAGCACCCAGTTGCCAGCAAAGACAGCACAATGCAAATCTCTGTGTTTACAAGCAGTCCAACCAACTATCCCAGCTGCCTACTGGAAGTGTAGCAGCACAAGCCACAAACTGCATGTATACATCCTCCTACACACCTCACCAGGTTAAAACTCACCACCATCATATCTTTTTTCATCATGCAGAAGTTGCTCCAAGGGTAACTGTGATTTCTTTCTCTTTCCATGCCATCTTTCTCCTGCACCTTCTGCTCAAAGCACCATGACTCTGAGAGCATCATTATCCCTATGAGTAATATAGCCAAAAGAATCGGATACTTCAATGAACATACACAAATACAAAACAAGCTGCCTGGGGAAACACTTTTGTCATCCATTCAGGTTTCAGTATAAAGCAGGTACTGACTGTAAATGCATGGCTGCCCAGTGTGTGACAGTGACAAGTGACAAACACCCTTTCTGAGTGACAAGCCTGCTCAGGCTGCAACCAACGCTGGCTGCCTCACGCCTGCACTGGTACCTTCCCCACTGCAGACCGTCAGGATGAACAGTTCCAACACTGGCTCCATGTACTGTCTTTCCTAGGTGCGGCTCCTTTCTCAGCGGTGCTCACTTCACACCTCATCTCTGTACAGGTTTAGCTGATTTCTCAGGAATTCCTGGTACAGGCTACTATAAACAGTCCAGACACGAGACATAAAAGCACTGCACCCCATCTCGTTCACATCAGCTGAAGAACAGTACAGACCCCCCGGGGCAGACAAGCCCAACCCACGAGGTGGTCTGTCCGCCTCTGACCCATTCGGGGGCTGTCAGAGGGAGCTCCAGCCCGGCGCGGAACCGGCGGCACCAACGGTGAAGGGAAGCGGGCACCGGGCTGGGAATGCACGCGCGGGGATGTGCTCCGGGCCCCGGGAGGGAAGGCGCCGTGCAGACCCACGCCAAACCCTCCAGTGCCCCTCTCCCACGCCCGGCCCCAGTCACGGCAGCCTGAGGGCACCCCGGGGCGGGTCTTTCCCATCCTCTCTCCCTCCGCTGCCGGGAGGACACGTGAACGAGAGGAGCCCTCGCGGTTACCTGCCCAGTGATGCCGGTGATCAGAGCCACCTTCCTGCCGTTCATCTCCTCGCCGTCGTCTCCCGGTGCGGTCGCGGCGCAGCCACACGCCTCCTCCGCCGCGGGCTGTGCCATCCTCCCGGCGGCGGGCGCGTCCCAGGTGCGGAGGTATCCCGGGGCGGAGGCGCGGCCGCCGGGGCGAGGCTCCCGGCGCTGGGGGCGGGCACGGAGGGGAGGATGCCTGCCGGCACCCGGGGTTACCTGCGCTGNCCCTCGCAGGCGCGCTCCCGCCGAGCGGTCCGGGAGCGCGCCCCGCGCTCGGCCCCGCTCCCGCCGCGCGGCTCGGCCCCGCAGCCAATCAGGAGCCCCGGCGCTGCCCGAAAGGGGCAGGGGACGCGCCGGGGCCGAAAGCTGGCGCGGTGATTGGCTGAGAGCGGGCGGCGAGGGGCGTGGCCGGCGGAGGAGCAGGAGGAAGACGAGGAGGAGGAAGAAGAGGAGGAGGAGGAGCGGGACTGCCCGACTTCCTGACCGCGTGTCGGGCCGGGGGATGCGCCGGGGGTGCTACGTGAGGCGAGCGGGGCCGGGCGCACAGCGCCCCCCGCGGCGCGGAGGAGTGCCCGGGATACCGCCGCGGGGCCGCGCTGGAGGTCCCGAGCGTTCCCACTCTGGAAACACTTGGTTGTAAACGCACCAAAGGCTTCTGGAGAAAGGGATTTGCAACAAGTATCTCTTCTGTTTAGGCAGTGGACCAGCATGGATTTGCCGAGGCAGCAGGTCGCTGTACGTGCAAGGAAGAAGATGCCTGCCCGTGATTTGCTGTTACTCCGGGAAGGATTTCGCATCAGTTCCCGCATTACATGCTTGGATGATGGGGCCTCTGCATATGCAGATGACCGTCGTACTGTTAATTTTTCTGTTATTATAGTTCATGATCAAAAAATTCTCAGTGTCATTGAAAACACATAATATATTAAAAACAAATGAACAAAAAACAACCTCACAACAAAACGGAGTCTAGGAGCATCCTGCCCTTCAAATGGAACTGTACTCTCAAATTGTGAACATTTTCTTGCGTGCTGCTCCCCACCTTCTCGGTGTAAATTCCCTTCTTGCAGCCTCACAGTCTGTCATGCCATTGAGAATTTGTATTATGTCACGGTTACTTAGTTGCAGGATGTCATCCCAGTTGTACCATTTCTGCCTCCTGTTTCTGAAGCCTTTTCTGGACAAGCGCATGCAGTTTTATCAAGTTGGCAACAGCGGCTACTACTTGTGCAAGATGGCTTCATCCCACTAACTGTTTGCTTTGTGGATGTACAGGCTCAGATTCGGAGAGGAGGGGCACCACAAATGAGCGCCACCCTCTCAGTTTTAAAATGACGCAGGAGAAATAAAAGGATATCAAATTCTGAGAGTTTCAGAATTCTGCATACCAGAAATAAGGCACAAACCTTTATTTGAAAACCTAGGATTTGAGATTAGAGGGAGTTAGGAGCAAATTTCCTTTCTTTACTTATTTACATACATCATTCACTCTCCTGTTAGATCTGAGCTGCATAAAACAGTGCATGAGCTACAGCCTTAAAAATTGTCCTTTATGTGGCCAGATAAGCTTGTCATTTCCAGCTTTCCTTGGCAGTGCGTTCGTTGGCTTTCCTTCTTTCTTGTTCTGCCTCAGAAACTGGTGAGTCGGGCTGACAATGTGAGTCCTGAAGCTGTGACAGAGGACCTCCCATCCCTGTGCAGCTAAGAGCCTTTTCTTGGTTACTTTCTCCAAACAGAATTTTTCCTACCCCAGTTATCTAGTATCCCATAAGGACTATTTTTCAGATGTAGCATTTTCCTTGACTTATTCCCAAAAACACTCCAGTGGGGGGGATGCTTGTTCACACCTTTCATAAATTATCTGGTAAATCAAGTACATCAGCTGACCGATGACCTTTTGCTTTGGTTTTACTCTCAGGTGACAGGCACCTCCTGCTCTTCCTCTGTTTAGAGCAGATCTCCTTCCTGCTCAGTGGCTGCACCCCCAACTGATTCAGAGCAGAAGACTCTGCAACCTATGTGTCGCTTTTGTGAGGGAAGCATCCCAGCCAGACTTAGCTGAGAACACTTTACCAGGGTTCATACTTGTATTTTTGGTCAATAGTAATACTAGAAACAGGCAAGTGAAACCAGACAGGGTGTAGCCCAGTTCAGGTTCCAGCTGACTGAAGCTAAAAAAAAAAAAAAAAAAAAAAAGAAAAGAAAAAAAAAGAAAACCAAAAAAGCCCCCTTTAACTTGTTTAAATTTTTGTCCCATTTATAAGTCTGGCAGTAGTAGTTGCAGACACAGTTAGCCAGCTACCATAATCCTGCTAGGTCTGCCCCTGGCATGCACAGGCACATTCCAGGTTTAATGCACAAAGACTGTTCTGTCACCAAAGTCTTCTAAAGTACATTTACAGAAGAGACTGAAGGCTCAATTGTGGCCCAGGTACTAGATTTTACCTAAGTTGCTCTGGTGTTGACAGCAATTTATGTCAGGCTGCAGCTGAAAACCGGACCAGCAGCCCCCAGGGACTCCAGGATTAATATTCACTCCGAGTGCTAGGCTGTACTGATGTCTCCTTGCTGCCTCCAGCACCTGTACCATGGCATGTGCTACCTTACTTAGAGACGTGTCTGCCCACGCCGGAATCACCTCCTCACACGTCCGTGTGGACCCAGCTCTGGCTTCTAAAACTGGCAAGGCCCCATGGAAAGAGGAGACAGCAGGCTGATACACGTCTGCACCTCCAGCCCCCTTGGATCCCTGGAAGAGGAGATGCTTGTGTGAGCATGGGTGTCCAGTAAAAGTTTTATGCCCAGTAAGTAAATAGTCTGACAAAGTCTGAGGAGACACAAAGAACAGCATGTGCAGCATTACCTTTAGAGCTGCCACCCCAAGAACTGGGGGAAAGAGATAGGACAGAAGTGAAGAAATTTACTTGGTACTGGTGTATGAAAATAGGTACCATGGGGAAAGAAAGGTGGAGAGCACAGCTAATTGAAGTCAAGCTGGTTAAACCAGGAAAGAATGTAAAATGAGCAAAGAAGAAGTGGAGTGGGAAAACTGGAGAGAAAATAAATGTCATTGAGAGTAAGGAAGAAAGGGGTAGTAGGAGAAAAGGACTGAAGTGTATTAGATTGCAAAAAATAGCACCTTAAATGTTAAGGAAAATTGAAAAGGGGAGAGAACATCTATACACTGAAATCTTATTACACTTGAACACCACATATATTGAAATCCTAATGATCTCAGTGGTTAAATGTGAATGTGACCACATTGCCTTTGAAATCTTGAAAGGTAACTACGTGTGGTTTAAGAATGTCTCGTGAATCAGTTGTAAGTTCTTGCAGGAAATAAGTAGCCTTACTTCAGAAGTAGAAACAGCTGATTTAAAATGCTGGTTTTATTTCACTGTAGGACAAAGGTATCCCTAATTTTATTACAATAATAGCATCACTCATGCTAGAGCTGTGCTAAAAGTTGACACGATACCACTGCATTCTGTTCTGTACAGGAGTTAGAAGTTGTCATTGGACTGAGTGGAGCCCTCTTTCTCTGCATCATTCTGTGCAACAAAGAGGAAAACTGACTATTTTTGTTTTTCTGGGGTTCTTCTGAATGATCCTCATCCAATAGTTTAAGCAACGTCTGCATTATGGTGCTGTGAACTCCATTAAAGCACTGTTCAGGGATCACAGAAGAATGCTGACTACAATTGCATTTTACTTCGCTCGTCTGCAGCTACCAAATACTTTGGATTCTGTCCCCAACTGTGAAGTCCACGGTGGCATCTAGGGGTTGTTCAAAACCGCACCAGGGCTGGTTAGGAAAGGGAAAGGGAGCCAGTGGAGGATGGATAGCTCATCCAAGTGCACTGTCCTTTCTGTCCTTTTGGCTTATACAGGCCGGCAAGCAAGGTAGGCCCAGGATAAAGTACTGTAGAAATAGCTTCTTTTTCTACTTTGCTGTTTTAAAATGATGGCAGCACATAGTTGTATTCATTGACTTCACAGGGCTAGGGAGCTGTGGAAAGCATGTGTAAAAGGAGGTGAGTCCGGGGGAGATCCATCACAGTGGAAAGTGCAGATGTTGGAGTGAGAGGAAAGACCACCAGATATCATGAGGAAATGAGAAGTGAAGAATGGGCAGAGGCAAGAGGATGAATGGAAGGAAAGTCTCATAATTGTTTTTCTAACTGTTATCTTTAAGATTTGAGGGCATGTGGAGTGATCCACAGCTTCGGTACCCTGACATGGCAACTTAGCAGGTGGACCAGAAAACAGGAGGGTTCAAGGATGGTTCTGGAAAGTGAGCCTCAAGGCTGGGGCCTGGAGATAAGCAGCACTTGGGAACCACTTGCTTCTCAGGTGGTTCTTTTGTGACTGACAAATCTTGCACTTCGTCCCAACAGGCTGAATTTCTTTCTGAGAGGACCTTCTCAGTGGAAAATGAAGTTGAGTCATCAGTACTTCAACTCTGCATTACAGAGGGGGAAAATGCCTGGCGGTACTGACTCCCAGCTGGAGCTCTTCGTGTTCAGCATTTGTGGCCTGTGCCCAGCCCACAAAGTACTAACAGCCTCCTTTTCCTCTTCACAAAGGCTTGCCTGCTTACTTTTGAAAGGGTGGCTGAGACTGGTCAGACTTGCTAAATTCTTGGCAAAGATTCATCCTTTGAAAGGCAGAGACCCGGTTCCTGTTGGTGCTGTCATGATGTGATTTTTACAGCACTTTGCACAGCCTGGTGTTTCAAAGGCAGAGGCAGTGTCAGTGCCATGTTGACCTCTCACATCAATCTCCAACACTACCAAGAAATTGTGCTACCCTGCAGTAAAACAGATGGAAGAGCAGGATCCAGGCTGAGCTTGTTGCCACTGTTTATATCCATCCAAAAGTTTGTGCCTCAAGTCTGGAACAGCACCGTGACCAGGCATGCAAACCTCAGTCCCTCCTGCACTTGGTGAAGGAACAGCACGGGTGTGAAGGAACAGCACGGGGTGCTGACAGAGCTTCATGCAGCTTGGTGGGCTGTGTTTGGTAGCCTCAGGCACATGGGCAGGGCTGTGGTTAGCTGGAGCCTGGCCCTTCTGCAGCATCTCTGGGCAGAGGCTGATGATTTGGGATTCTGGGCCATGAGCAGGGGCGGAGGAACCTGTTGGCAGGCAGGGCCAGCCAGGGCTGTTGATACCTTTGGGGCTCGGATAGAGCAGCCAGGGATTCAAGCCAAGCCTTGACTCTAAAAGAAATACTATTTTGTTAAAAAGGAGCATGGCAGTGACAGTCTAGTACCTCTCTGCTTGTGGTCCCCAATCAAGCCAGCCCTTGGTGCAGTGTGTTCCTCAAGCACACGGAAATAATTAACAAATGTTCCTTTATATCTCAGCCAGCACTGGAGGTACCTAATTATGGACATTGTTTCTGTAAGAAACACCAAATAAATGTCCCTTTCCATTCCCAGAAGGGAGTAAAGAACCATGAATACAAAAAGCATCAGGCCCAGCAATGTGTTAGCACATGCAATTGTCCCTTATAGCTTTGTGAACTGATGCTAACTGGACTGGAGCCACTGGAGTTAAAACACCTGAGAGAAGAAACAGGGTTGTAACTGGAAGGAAAAGGAGAATTCTCTGTGTGTGACTGATTAGAAACACTTTTGCCCAACATGATTATTTCAGTATGTACTAGGAGTTATGAGACCTTTAAGAGACATGTTGGGAGCTTTTTGAGAAGTCTAGTAATTGAAGTTCAGAAAACTATAAAAGCATAATTTTTCTAGACCTGACAAGTGAGTTTGCATATTTTAGAGAAGCTCACAAAGAGAGAAGCTGAATCCCAAATATCCAACTCTCTGTGAGGGTCTTCAAATGCAGTGCTTCCAGCAGGATAGCAGTGATATGAAAATACACCATACAGAATGAATGCTGTCAACATTTAATTGGTAGGTTTGAAAAAGCCTAGAAATCACTGGGCCTGATGAGAATGGGAAACATCAATATAAAAATGTGACTGATTAAAATCTTATTTGTTGGACTTGGTTTCTTTTTGCTTCCTGAAGAGGGTATCAGAGAAGGAATTAAAAGTTATATGATAAGCCTTGAAAGTCTGCCTAAAGAAAGAGAAAAGAGCAACTACTGGAAGGCCAGGTTTTTCCCAAATGCCACAACTCGTACACATACACAGACATACCCATGTATCTCTATCCATGGCCCTGATGTGTACCAATATTCATCTTTTTATTACAGACATTTTTTTTATGGGGAGTAAGTTTCACCAATGCAGAGTTTGTACCCCTGTTGGCATTGTTTAGTCCACTCACTAATGTGAATGGGAACATCAGGGACTGCTGCTCTGGAAAGACATCAGAATACAGTACAAGAGTCCTCTTTCTTACACAAGTTCTTTCTTTACTTGACCTTACATAAATATAGTCTAATATGCACCCAAATCCTTACAAAAATCTTGTCCAAAGGACTTATAATCAGAAAAGAAAACAACAACCCTGTGTTTCTCACACAATAAAATAGCCCACCTTGGGAAAAAAACAATGCACTCACAGAGTGGTATGGTGTCTGTTAAGAGAGTTCCCATTAAGCAAGTGTTAGCTATTCAAAGAATTAACTGAAATGGGGTGGTAAGTCAACATCTGTTCCTTGTCACTGAACTCAGGGCTATAGCAGAGAGCAAAGAAGTGAGTTATAAAATTTTTTAGCAGGAAAATGAAAAGAAATCCTTATCCTATAGCCTGGATTATTTTCTCAGAAGGTGGCTTAAAATACCTGTGGTTGCTTTTCCAAATTGTCTCCCCTCATAGAACACACGAGTAGAAGGATGTTAGGGGACACAAGATACGGTCCAGAGAGAACCATGCTTTTTTGGAAGTGTTGTTTTGTACCAGCACATGTATTTGTCTAGATACATGCTATTCACGCTTTTTATGCATGCTTTTGCATTTTATTTGTGGCTATGTGTAAGGTAAGAATTAATGCTGTTGCTTTAGCATGCATATTTCAAGTGGGTAAAAGCTGTCCCGCTAAAAGCCTTGTGTGCCTGGGACAAATTGTTCTGTGATTAGTTGTGACCAAACCCAGAAGAATTATACACAAAATTACTTCTTTATTACCCCCATTACAGTGCATTAACTGTTTGCTAGGTGCTGACAGAGTCAGACCCTGGTAGCCCTTCTTTTGGTTTGTCACAAAGAGTGCCGGCTCTGAACCAACAAACAGAACGTGCCGGAGCTGGTCAAAGAGGAATGTGGGTGCCAGTGATGGGGAAATGACAGAATTCACATTTCCTTGGGACTAGAAAGGGGCAACACTACCGTAAAAGTCAACAGGGTTTCAGGAGGACAGATTTCAGTTATCCAGAGAGTCGTTAGGTAACATTTCCTGGAAGGCTGATCCAAGGAAAAAAAGGGAATTTAAAAAGGAATCATGTACCATGAAAGAAATTATATTAAAGGTGCAACTGCAAACTTTCCAGGTGCAGGCAATGGTCAGGAAGCAGAGTAAGTGACCGACTTGGTTATATCCCTTTGATACCTAACATGGGAGGAAATTATACAGGAAGTAGAAACTGTATCAGAGCACTAAAGATTATTTTCAACAGCACGCAAGGGCAACACCAGACAGGCCAGTGAGATGATAGTCCTGGCAACTATTGCCTGTAAAATCCTTCTGTCAGTGGAAAAACGGAGTTCATTAACTACTCAATGGAAGAGTAATTATTAGCACATGACATTGAAAGATAACGCATTTAATGTCTTTTTGCTGAAATGTGACTTGCAGTTAAGATCCATAGCAAAGGAATGGATCTGTGCAAGGTGATGTTTTCTTTAAGAGTCTAGAAGATGGAATGGAGGGATTTCTGTGAGGCTGAGTGGGAATGTAAATAAGTTAGATTAGAAATAAAAATTATCTCCAATAAAATGGTCTGTGGGAAAAATCATATTAATTCAACAGGGACTAATTCAAAATAATGCATTTTGTTGAGGGGTTTATGGAACTAATCAGTTTAAAAACACATTATAAGGAACTGTGATGTAGAAAAAAGTACAAAACTTTTAATGGAGCCAACAAAAGCATATAGCTGCTGAAATGAGCAGACACAGATACAGGTGTATAATCTATAAGTAGGTGAAGTAATACTGATGCATGGTTTAGTGTTAGGGTCTCAAATAGGGCACTGTGTTTGTTGCCGGATGTTCAGAAGCTGGAGGAAAGCCATGAAAATTATCAAAATTCTAAAAAATTTGGAAGCAAAGTTTGGAAAAAAAGTGGGATCTTTTAGCATAGGAGTGAATGATATTGTCCAGAAGGGAAGGATCAAGACAGTCTTCAAATGTGTAAGAAGCTGCTACAAAACATTAGGGAGTAATCTATTTTCTGTCCTCTTTATGGATAGGGCAAGATATATTAGAATTTTAAGGTTAAGAATCTACAGCACTGGAACAGATCTGCATGGGCAGCTTGTGGCAGCTCCACAATTGAATTCCCTGATAACAGATTAGATGAATATTTATCAGGAATGACCTGCAGCTATTGCCCCTGGCCCGGGTGAGTGACATTCTACTTGATGCTTCAAGGATGTCTTCAGCCTTACAGCATTTTGATAGGAGTGGGATCTTGACCTCCACAGGGTCAGTGCCAAAGAATCTCACTGATTTTCCACAAGTCCTCAAGTGCCAGGCAGGCTCTCCCAACTGTAGCTAATCCTACAGTGGACTCATATAGGGTTACATATAGGTGGCAGAGCTGCAATCAGAGTGGGAGGCTGTGTCCTATAGATTACTCTTGTCTCACCCAGGTCATCACTTCTCTTTTGCTTGACACCACATTGCTTTTTCAGCCATAAATTTGATAGCTGAGCAAACACTTGTGACAACCCCAGGTTGAGGGAACAGCACGAGTGAGGCTGGGAGGCGAGGGCTAAGCCAGGCTGGCTGGGCAACAATTTCACTGATGAGGAATGCAGTACTACAGCAAGCAGAAACAAGGAGCAGAGCAGGTCCTGTGATAGTAACCAAGGTTAGTCAAGACTTGTTCACTAGACAAGCCTGTAGCAATGAGGCAAAGCCAAGGACAAGCCAGAATATCAATTCTGCAAGCCACAGCCAGTGTCCTAATCAGGGAGGCACATGGCTAGGCACAGGAATGATGGGTGAGTGCCTTGGCTTAAGCAGACCTCCTAAGCTGAGGGGACCAGACCCCTACTTCCTCACATTTTTCTCTCTCATTTCCTTTCCCAGCAGGGTTCCAAGTTTCTGCAAGACCACCAGATCTTCGCTGGCCTCAGGGACCAGCTACCAAAAGGCTGGGTAGGGCAGTGCCTTTACAATACAGACAAAAACATTTGCCACAGCACCAAAAAAAGCAAATTTCCCACCACTCAGAATGACAGATCCATATTGCATATTAAAGGATAGCCAGGCACTGATGAAAGAAAGGCCACCGATAAGCCACAGTTCGAGGGGAAAAAAACCCAAAAACATATTTTCAACCTCAGTGGCTGGTTTTAACCAGCTCATACTCTCAAGGCTGTTGCCAGAAGAAATGAGGGTATGTTGTTTGGTTTGGTTTGGTTTGGTTTGGTGGTTTGTTTTATGTTTTGGTTTGGTTTGGTTTGGTTTGGTTTGGTTTGGTTTGGTTTGGTTTGGTTTGGTTTGGTTGAGCAGATTAGCAGGGACATTTCTGATACCATCATTTCTGGCTCCTCTAGGCTCTGAGACCAGAGAGACCAGAGACCCAATCTGCTAATGGCAATGGTCCTTCCAAATTGTTGCAGAATCCTGTGCTACACCCAAAACTTCCCTGAGTGTAATTGAGGTTGTCACCATTTTTTATTGCTGCAGCCCCTTTGCCCAGCAGCAAAGGACCACCAAAGAATCTGGCCCAAAATGTTCAGTATTTTATTTGTGTTTTACAGTCACTACATGATTATTGAAACAAAAAAATTCTTGGTTAACTGAGGAAAGGTTTGTTTGGCAGGACTCAAGCCATCGTGCTGAAGTGTTTGACTATAGCCCTTGTGACACAATTGGCCCACGTGTGCCAGGAAGTGACAGCATCAACTGCATCCCATCTCTGACTCTACCAACAAATCTGACCATTTTGGAGACTGTAATTACTTGATCATCTTTGTCAGATGCTTTCACTGACTCATGTGTTACGGACTATGAGGTAGTGTCTCTGCTTTCTGGATCAAATTAGCCATTGGTGTGGCTGAGCCAGATGGTTAATAGAAGCATCTGCTTAATTCTGATGGTTAATCTTTGAATACCACCCTGCTCACCATCCAGCCTGTTCTCTTTTCCTTCCAGGGTGTTTCTGAAGATCTGTCTCTTCTGGCCAGGCAAAGAGCAATTGTACAGAAATCCCTATGGCTTGGGTAGAAGGGTGTGCTTTTGCAAGCATGCTTTGCCTTTCAAACCAAGCTATTAAACTCACTGAGTCAAACAAGGAAAGGTATTTCACCAGACTTCAAGAAAGTTCCTGTAACCACTTCAGGATGAGCACTGTTTTGGCTTTGGGAAAACAAGAACTGAGAGACAGAAAGAAGGAAAAGGAAGAGATATACAGAGAAAACTGGTTAACCAAGATGGGGCTTCTCTGTCACACATACAGTGACCGCATCGAAAATTATAAACAGACTTTATTCTCCCTGGTGGCAACTGAAATAACATTTATTTAAATGCAAATATGTATCAGGTCAGATATTGGCTTTCTGCAGAACTGGGTGGGGACTCACAGGACAGAGCCCCAGGAGTGACCTCAAACTTCTTTGGATAAATCTTGCTTTTTTCCATTCCCAACATCACCTCTGTTTCAAACACCTAGGGATGTTTCTGGTTGCCTACTGGCAAAATGGCACTGGAAAGAAATTTGTTAAATTAGCACTTCTTGCTGCCAGAAAACTTTTTGACTGCAAGGTGGGAATGTGAGAAACCTCCCACTCTGCACATGGGGCACACATTCGGCTGCTATGCTCCACTGGAAAAAATCTGCTGTAATTTCAAACAGAAACCACAGAGGTCTGAAAAAGCCTGTAGGAGACTCCTGGAACTTTTAACCAAATTGTTTCTGTGTTTCTAAGTTGTTGGACTTTATGTGCTAGCCTGCATTACGTGTCTAGCAAAGTCCTTATCATGATATCCAACCAAACTTCCCATTGACTAGGATGAGATGGCCAGCAATGCACACTATAACAATCTAAAGGACAGGATCTACACAGAAAAGACTATTTAGATGTTTTTGTAGTCTCCATTTTTCCAAACAGGATTTCACACCCACATTTTTACCATGTTTTTTTCTTCCAGCAAATTTCTGGCAGGTGCAACCTTCACCCAGAAAAATGGAGACCTCATTAAAGAAATAGGAATCAAATTATTGGCTGTAAATAATGAGGTCACCAAAAAAGTTTATCATCTTTTTCATTATAAGACAGCAAAGTGTCTTCCTTTAGGTTCATTCTCCAAGAGTCTCAATCCTCAACACAGCAGGAACAGTCAGGTTTGCTCTTTGGGTTCTGGTGGCTGTACATGCTTAGGGGAAGAATTGCAAGCCTGGACTCCATATCACACCTGCAGTAGCACACACAGAGGTCCAGATTTATCACTTCCTGAGCTCCATGAGCTTTGGATCAGATTCTCTCTCAAGTTCATCAGAGAAGTAATCAGCAAAAACTACAGTAACCAAAACACTGCTTGGCAGGCGGAATAAAAAGTAATAAGTAACCTCATTTCATCAACCCTAACGTCAGTGTAGTCATTTAAACACTGAGCCTGTGAACCATAAGGTTGGAAGCAAACTACTCCAGTCAATGGAAAGACATTCACCAAGCTAAATGGCTTTGTATCAAGCTTTTATTGGATAGAGCTATAAAATATTTCCTCCAGAAGTTCTGCAGGCTATTTTAGTCTATCCACACTGTGGGGAAGGAAACTAGAAAACAATAGCTGGCCAGACCAGGAGAAAATACATAAATATGGGCAATGGAAACACAATAAGGTAAAATCCAAAGTATGATCAGTATACTTAACTGTAGCTTGAAGACTGCTCTCCAGTGGCTGTTCAGTTCTACTGGTTCATAACTCTGCATGAAAGTTCTGCAGGGTGTGTAGCATTTCTAAAAAAAAAACAAAACAATTAAAATGAATCCTAGATGAGATATTGTTAAAACAGCAAATTAAAGCTGGAGTTCTAAAAAGATTCAAAGTATAAAGTGTCAAGAATAAGGCATCCCATTCCTGTTAAAAGGAGAGTATTTTTTAAAAATATCTTTAAAAGAGCAGTCAATTAGCTTGCCAAAAAGATGTTTGTACTTTTGAATCTGGATATCAGCACATAATATATTTCTAGTTAAATTATTACGTAACATAATTTATTGTATTAATAAAACACAAAGGATTCAAATCAACTTGCACAATGTCTAAGTGTGAGTGATTCACTCTTTCAGTCTGTTGAATTTGAGTCTTGTTTTAACACCAGCCACGTCTTTTTTTCAGCTAGAATAGAAGTGGTTTATATTACTCTGCTAATTATGTGAGCCTTTAAAACTGTGGTTTGGAAAACATTACACGTCTGAGGTATTTGTGCAAATTAAGGGATTAATGACAAAGAGCTGTTTTCTTTGTTTTTAAATGGAGTCCTTGAAAGGAGTGTGCATGCTTGAGGTGGAGCTGAACCTGGACTGGTGTGAGTCTGTGTGCGTTCCCCTCCCTCCTCTTCCCCCATGCCTTCTCCTCAGCAAGATAAGGATCATCTTGTGAGCCTCGTGGGTGACAGCTGGCTGGCAGGTTACCTCCTCACTCACCTGAGCATATCCTCCAAGCTAAAACCTAGATCCCAGGTGCTAAAAAATAATCTATAAGCACCAACACATGCACTCAATTGTGTAAATAAAAATAACGGCTTTGTGCCCCTTTATCTTTCAAAAAAATTGCTTGCCTTACTGGAGGCCAAAACACAAACTGTGCTTTAGCCAAATAAAAGTTATTGAGCTCAACAGAGCAACTAAGTAAAATTTAATGGCCTGTGACTTAGAGGTTACGCCATGTGATCTAGTCCCTTTCAGTTTCCAGTTCCACAAACCTAAATGGAATTTAAGCGGTGCTTTTTTTTTCTTTAATTAGAACATTGGTGAGACTGGAGGGGCCTATCTAGCTTCAGCCACATGTCGGTGTGGATGGATGGCTGTATTTTCCTTGGGTAAAAGACTGCCCTTCTGCATTGTGTTTGGCTTCATTTTTGCGGTGGCTGGATATCCAGTCCAAATACAAATTGGCTCAGAATTAATTTCCACTTCCTATCCTTCCTTTTGCTTAAACAAATATAACCCAGGATTCAGCTTGCAGAATTCTTGGCTTTGTGGGCAGGGTTACGAGGCCGTTCAATAACCAAAGAGCACAGTACATAAGGAGCATGCAAGAGGTATCCAGAAATTCTTTGGTATAATAATCTGACTCAATACCTCCAGTCAAGAAAGTTAATAATTATTTCCAAGTAACTTCTGCCAGACAGCTGTGCAATTGCTTAATCTCTTATGTGCTGACTCAGGAGTGAGACCTGATAGGTATTACAGAGAAGATCCCTACAGAGAAGAACATGAAATAGATCAAAGCAGATATTGAAATACACACTGTCATAGTTCCAAATGTATCTTCCAGGTCAAACTGACAGAGAAGAAGCCCTGGAAATAATCATCTTGGATTTTTAAGCAGCCATCAGAATTCAGCGTCTTACCTGGGTCTAGTCAGCTCTTGAAACCTTATTTCCAGTCACTTTGTTCAAAGGCTGAGAAGGACTTACTATGTGACAATCATTAAGCATCTAACTTGGCCATAAGGCAGAATTTGCCCGATGAAAAGCCTTCTCAGAAGTCAATGGGATACTTTATTTATGGAGCTGTTCGTTCATGGCGGTTCCACCTACTTAGCAACAAGTAAGTGAAGAAAATATTTGAAGACTTGTTATCCACCACTTGTGCCAATACATGGTCTCTACAGGATACTCTGCTTTGAAAACTTCTGTGTTAAAACTACTGCCATAGCATATTGAGGATGACATAAGCAACACCTAATGCTTGCTTCAGTGTGGACTTCATTCTAAAATCAAGCTCAGATCATGTTTTAAAAATCTCCCCTAGAATTATCAGGACTCCCTTCAGGACTGAGCCCTGTGATTCAGAATACTGTGTGTTTGCTCCTTGCCTTTTTTCAGGTGGAAATAGAGAGTAATTGGGAAACATCCAAGATCTGCCAGAGAGATAAGGCAGCTGTAATTTTTAGTATTAAAGGCTTGGTAAAACTTTCAGTTGTCTGAGTAATACTATGAAGTCAAAGAGGAAAAGAACTGGAAGCTATGGCACAGAAAGGCTGAAGTTTGGGAAGCTTAGAAATTTCTACTATTTGCAACAATTAGTAGACTGGCATATGCTTACATCCTGACTGTGATGCCTTAAGTTTTAGCTTTCATATTATCCAGAGTCTGTACTGCATTGGTATATAACTCTGAACTTCATACAAAGTGTTAGCAAGTTCTCCTCACAGTGTAGTAAGACAAAACAATCCTGTTCCAGCCCAAGAACCAAGGACACCATTCCAGCTTCAGGCCCAAAAAGTATAAACAACAGCAAATTGAGGGGAGCAATCTGGGAGGATGGGACTTCATAAATGAAGTCAGGACAGTTAAGGACAGTTAACTCCAATATGTAAATGGACCTAAACTTATAAAAGTGTGAACACTGGTGACCTGTCTTGGGTGTAGCTTCAGCCAGGCTCTTGTATTGCCCAAGGTGTATCCTTTGAAGGCCTTTTAATAAATACCTACTTTATTACTTTAACACTGTCTAGCCTCTGTTCTAGGTAGTCTCTTAAGGCAACACTGCAGCACACCAACTAGTGAATTAGTTGGGTGTAAAGCTGAGTGCAAGACAGTTCATTATCTTCTTTATTGCTAATATTGAGTAGCAGCAAGCATGAAATATCCTTCCATTCTCTGATTTTCATCTCCAGACTATCTTTCCTTCTTTCTTGCGCTGGTACCTCCTTCTGTGGCAGCAACTGGCACATCCCTCTTCCTGCATTCTCCTTCCCATGTCATGAATGAGGCACCTACTTTGTTCTGCAGTCTGCCTGCAGGGTTGGATAGCTACATTTGCAGTTCCCCTTTCAAGTGACTACCAACCCCTATTCTTTGTGAGAAAATCTTAACTGTGCTGATCTTATTGTTAATTAAATCTGTCTTCCTTGCCCACGGCAAGTACAACATTTCTGCCATAACTACCTTGCCTGATACAGAGGCTTTTCATCCTGGTCTGTGCTGTGCTCTCCAGTGCTACTCTGTCTCTGTCAGAAGAAAAGGGTTTTCTAATGTCCAACTGGAATGCCCTTGCTGCTGTTTAAGCTCAGTGTTTCCCTTTCTAATTGCCACAGATGAAGGGAAGAGATTATTCCCTTCTCCATTGCAGCAACCTTAGTACTCATGTGCTAGCACTGTAAAGGAAACTCACTCCACGCTTTGTTAACACTGAAAAGAAAGATTGTTCTTTATATATTACAAATTGTACCTGTATTTCTGCAACCCAGCACCATGTTCCTCTGCTTTGCAATAGCACAAAATGTTGATTTTTCACTTGGTTTATCATCCACAGGTCCTCTTCGTCCCCTTTCTAAAGAAGTAATTTGCTCTTTATGTATCTATGTGTCTGATGGACCCTGCAAAACATCCAATCTTTCACTTGACTCAATGAATATCATCCCATTTTTCCCATTTCTGGGATTTGTTGGAATTGTTTATCCTCCCCAACAGTATGCATCCTCTGCCCCAGCCACCAGCCTGCTTTCACTTGAACATGTACATTTTAGTTTTGCAAACCACTTGGGAACATCTTGAATAGCTCTGGTTCTGGGGCAGAACCCACTCAGTATGTCTAATTTTGACAGTCAGCCACTGAAAACTACTCTCCAAGTGTTGTTCTCTGTTTGTGAACCTCTGTGCTATACTGCTTACCTTTACAGGTCATTTTGACTGATATTTGAGACAACGGTAATTGAACTTTTACTCCAGAAGCACAACTGGTATTTATTTTCAAGAAACTGCCAACAATATCCAGTCTTCAAAGCCAACTGATAATATTTTAAGTATTCAAATGAATAACAGTTTAATTTCAGTAGTTATTTGGCAAAGCTCTTGAGAATCCTCAGAGGATCACTGAGGTTTGTGGGTTACTGGTCTCCAAGAAATGATACATCTGTAATTTGCAATATGGATAAGTAACATGTGAGTAATGATTTCATTTTTAAGAGTGCTCAGAGGGTAAGCTAGGGAATTGATTTTCAAGATTACACTTGAGACTAAAAAACACAAAAGCCAAAATAAAGTACCTATATTCTGTTAAAAATAAAACTCACAGTGTTGTTAAACATTAATAAAATTTTACTCATAACATTTGGAAGAAATATGTAGCAGTTTCTATACATGTTACAAAATATCTTCTGATATATGTGGAGAAACATATTTTATCCTTAATTTAAAAACCATGTGTTGTGCATAGCCCTTTCCATTCACTTTTGTGAATATTACTGAGACAATATATTCTGTTTGAATCAGAATTTCATTACAGAGCAGGTGTCAAACTAAAGCCTTCATAAATACATTTTTACCCCTCACAACAAGCACTGCATATTAAGAAACATTTTTCAACTATATCAGCCCTTACAATCTTTATTTGCAACTTTTTAAATGTTGAAGTGAATGGTGTAGCAAAGTGAAATAATACTGAAGGTGCAAGCATGAAAAATGAGATTAGTGACTTTTTTTAGGAATCAAAGAAAACCGCTTTGGAAAGAAGACTGGAAAATAGCCCAGATGGTCCAGCTGGACTGAATAGGTGATCTTCATCTGAAGACTCCGCTTCTGTGAAGCTGGAAAGTACTGAGATGTGACCAAGGTAGTCTAAAGCCTTACCCCAGACAGAAGGATTTTGTATAAGCATCTTTGAAATGGTGTAAATTAATTAGCAGCATATGTTCAATGTGTTTCAGTAGAATAGCTCCTTGTGAGGCCAGCAGCTGTAAAGTTAGTGGTCTTAGAGCCCTAAATGACTTTTGGAAAAGGCAATCATTTACATACTTTTTTAAAAAGCACTGCATACATATTTAAAACATTAATAGATTTAGGTCTGAACAAATTCTTGTATAAAGATAGATAAGAATCACAAGCTTCATTTTCTTTTCATGACAGCAACAGGCTGACTGTGGAATATGTAATGTTTTCTTTCAAATGATTTGTAATAAATGTTTGAACTGTTTTATGCAGGGAATATGAGTTGATTTCTACTCCTACAACTCTCTTGCTAAGGCTTTAAGGAGTAAACTGTAGCTCTTTAATGGTGTGCAGAGGTATTACCAGCCCCCAACTTCCTTGGAAGTTTGGTAGGTGGTGGGCATGAAATACAGAGGTTCTTCAGGAAGCCTGGCATTAGTGAATGGTGCCTGGCTGGTGAAAATGCTGGAATCCCCTTCTTTGAAAGGGTAGATGGGTTAGATTTCAAAAAGAAGCTGCTTTGTCCTTACTAGTGGGAGGCTTCTAGAGGAAAAAGGTAATCCTTTGAAGGCTCCTGTTGTTTACTGTAAGAAACTGCCACCATGGTTCATTGCTCACAGAACTTTTCATTTCAGCTCTCTGCTCTCTTCCTCTTCCTGCCTCACAAGTCTTGGGATTTATTTCTTTTTATGCCTTTAGTGCAAATGGAAATGTTATGGTCTAAATCTTGTTATTTCAAAATTTCCGGTAGAGTAACATTAGAGAATTGTTATTGAATTTCAATTGAATTGCATTGAAATTGTAAAATAACCAGAATATGCTCTTTTTGCTCTTCAGGAGTTCTGATCTTTCTCTGCTCCCCTGCAGGTTCTGCATCCATCAACCACCCCAGGGAAAGACAAGACTGCAAAGTGCAATTGCCAAGGAAGGACTTGTCCCACTCGGAAACAGGAGACATAAGAGGTTTAGAGTTTCATTACTGCCATCCTGCCATCCTGTAGACCCTTTGGAACTAGGTCCATTTCAAAGAGAACATCTGAACTGTTTTCATGCAGGGGAAAAGGTCTCTCTCCTCATACTTTGGTGTGACATCTGTACCTCTTTTTCTAAAGATGCAGAGTTTGTAGGAGATATTGTTTGCAGGTATTAAAAGTTCTTTTTCTCCAGAGGGACTCATCCTTTTGTTGTTCAGCTTCAAGGGGTGCCACAACAAGTGACAGATTTGTGCAGACCTCTCTGCTGTGGACAGTGGCTTGGCCAGTGCTTAAATTTATGACATGCAGGAGTTCAGCGGTTAAAGGAGGGATCGAAGCCTCAGATTGTCACCGGACAATCGGGTGGCAATTGGGTGACAATTGGGTGTCACCCACGGGGCAGCATGTACCGCATCCTAAGGTGTGCTGGAAGCTGTGGATGTGCACGTTATCTCAGTGGGCAGAAATGGATCAGATCCTGGGTCAGTCATAGGCGTTCAGTCAAAAGCAGTAAAACACAGGGCCAGAGACAGAGCTGGAGACAAGATACAACAGGGCTCTGAGACGCCCATCCTAAAGACAAGATGCCTCCAGCAAAGGTCTGAGGTGCAGCCAGAGACATCCAGTAACAGGACTAGAGCCTGACACAGCCATGAGGCAGGATCTGGGTGCACAGACCCGAGCAGAAATGGGTCTCCAGTACGGCAGGCAGAGGTGTGGACACAGATCCTAGGTAGGAACTGGTCAGGGCTGTTGGTGCCCCGGCAAGGCTACAGAGCTAGAATATGCTTGGTGATGCCATGCTTTGCAAAAGCAGGATAATGGCTAAATTCCAGCTTGCAGAGTCACAGCGGGCAGGATTTAACTTTCACGTACACCCACTGCAGCTCACAGCTACTTAAATATGGACACCCTAAATGCAGAGGCAAAACAAACTAATGGCCACAGTGGCAAACCTTGGTGCTAGATGTCTTGGCAACTGAAGGAAAGATAAGCTAGAGACATTGACATTACAGATTACTAAGGCCCACTTTCCCATTCTGAAAAAGAAATTGCTCTCCTTCCCATGTTTCTTCCCCAGTGTTATTGTGTTACCTGGTTTGAAATTCATCCAAGCTTCCAGAAATGTCCCTACGTCTCTAAATCAATATGAACATATTTATTTCTAAAGTTCAAAATTACTTCTAAAGCTCCTGATTTTCCTCCCCAGCTTCCTCTGTTTAAGTGTTTTCATGTTCTTCCTTTTTCTGCCACCATTCTGATTTCCTGTAAAGAAAGGGCACTTGCCAGGGTGAACAGTAGTTTCCTCTTCATCTCTGGGAATGGTGAGTATAAAAGCTGGCTTAACGAAACCCTGACAAATCAGAATTTCCTTCTATCTCCCAAACAAGACATGATGCCAAAATCAATATATGGACAGTACAGTACTTCTGAAAGAAGGCTTACTTTGGTATGTGACACAAAGGACTATATCTTTTAAAGTAGAAAAACACAGATAAGATTAATTTGCTCATTCCTTGGGAATTACCCTTTTACAGAAAAGTAAAGTTCATGTTAAGGTTTGTGAGTGCTCTGGGATAAAGTCAACACTACCACCTACTGGTCTCATGTAAGAAAGTTTTATCCCTTTTCCACTTTTTCTCTTTTTTTTTTTCCTTCCCCCCCCCGACCTTTTTTCACCTTTTTCAAATTTTCTCTTGTTCCTTTGTATTTTTTCTCTTTTTCCTTTTGATTCTTTGCCTTTCTTTGTTTCTGTTTTCTGTTTTCTTTCCTGCATGTCTTTTCCTCTTTGTCTTTCCCTTTTCAGATTGAAAATCCTGTTTTCTTTTGGAGAATCTACAGATTCACAGACATAGAAAAAACTGTGCCAGCAAAGACATAGTGTTGGAAAATATGGATCCTCAGAATGATATATTTGTTATTTTGTGACCCTGGTAAGGTAACTTGAGGTGCCTTGCTGCTGTGAGTGGAGCAGCTTACATCCCATCACTGCATCCTCATAGAACAAGTAATAAGGCAGAACTGACCGTTTCTTCAAAATATGAAAAATCACCTTTTGTATAATTTTTTTTCAAAATCACTCCATTGTACTGAAAGTCCTGCTTGTCACTCACTGCAAGTAAGGTAAACAGTATAATTTGGGGAATTTATTTTTTATTATTATGTGGTGACAGTTAGGATGCCCATGTTTCCCAGTTCACAATTCCACAGTGGCTCTCATTTGTTCCTGAGGACCATTTACAACTTATACCAGCACACCCTGCCTGAGAAGAGTGCCAGTATGCTGACTCCAAGCAACTTTATTTACTTAAATGACTGCTTAATGGCCACCAGTGACTTTGTTTTCTTTTGTTCAAGTAGACACTTGAAAATGCAAATACAGGCTAAAAGACTGAAGGTCCCACAGAAATTATTTGCTCCAGTTCCCTCGAAATCATCTGTTTTGCTAGTGCAGTTGTCACAGCTGCAAGGGAATGAGTAATCCTTACTAAAGAAATTCAGCTCAGCAAAAATTCATTTTGCCAAGTAATCCTAACATATGCAGGATATCTCCCCCCACACATTCTTAGGTACTGTTCTTATTTTTTGCATACAGTAATTTTTCTGTATTTTGATTTTCTTCATTTTTGGTCTGAAAGCCAGTAAAAATAATGAGATTTCAGGTATTTCAATTACTTTCACTCTTTTATTTTCTCCTTTTTGTAACCCTTTAAAGATTACTAATTATTGCTAGAAATGAGAGAGGAGAAACAGGAACATAATTTTAAAAAGCCCTCCTAATCTTTTGTTCATAATTTAAAAATAGCTACCATAAATGGCTCCCTATGATTATTTGTGTTCTGTTAGTGCCTGTGGGCTCCGACCAGGAAGCACATGGGGATGGAATGAGTTGCCCAGATTTGTGCTGCGAGCAGAGCCCAGCCAGCCACCGAACCCACAGCTCAGACTCAGACTTAAGGCCGACCATTTGGACTGTGCTTCTCCCCTCCCAGCCAAGAAGCACATTTCCAGAGGCCTTAACTCCACTGGTGTGAAACCAGCCCCTCTTTGCTTAAGGAACGTGAACTCAGAGCAGAGTGCTGCTGCCTAATAAACGATTTCATTTAGAATACTTAAATGCCTGTGGAAGGTGGATTAATCACCTGAGAGCCAGATTTCCAAAGTTATTTAAGCATCTAAATGCACAAAAGGTCATTGACCGGGGTTTTCAGAAGTGCCTCTCTGTTTCAATCCCCTGGGATATTCATCCAACAGGTTTAGGCAGCCTGATGTTTTCCCCACCTGACTGGGGTTCTTACTGGGAAAGAAGGCCTCAAAAGCAAAAAGGAGGCCTCCATATCATAAATATGGTTCACAGCCAGTCCCAAGGAATGGTGGGGCTTCTGTACACCTTCCCTTCTCATTTACCTTGAGGTTGTACTAGTTGCTGTCTTCAACTCTGCTAGAATTGTAAAGATCCATATTTTGGCCAGGTTATGCTGCCTACAGTTCACTATGTGTGGGCTTTTCTGATGTGCTTTGGAATTCATCGTGACCATTTTCTAACCTTTTTCTCATGGAACAGCACTGACTCATTGGATGGAACAGGCAAGCTGCTTGTCCTGGGTTTGTTTTCAGTGTCCTGAATAAATACTACAAGCAGGATGTGACATCCATCCATCCTAGCTTCCCACTGCCAGCTGTAGAACTGGGGACACGTATGTGCTGCAGGGAGTGCTCAGGGGTGCAGAGGCTCCCACACTTCTTGTCAAAATGCCTTAGGTTAAAATGCTCATGCAGGTACAATGTCACAGCCTCACATGGACTTAGTCTCTCATTTCCCCTTTTACAAGAAAGGAGATATCAGCTCACCATCATCTGTGATGTGATGGCATGGATTCTTCTTGCTGAAGTATTAGTTCTGTTCTCTTTGGATGCCAGTCTAAGTGGTCCAATGCAAGTGGAACTATGGTTCCACCAAAATTCTCTAACCTGCATTTACATTAAACAAACAAACAGTAAAATAAGAGTGTTCAACCTTCTCAACGTGCAGGAACTTTCCTCACCTCTGTTGGTGTCTAAGTCTGCCAGTTTGGTGAAGTTTCTGTAACTCTGCATCTTTACTGGGTGTCATGGGATATGTCTGCTGAGCCCGCCCAAGAGCAGGGAGGTGGCAGGAACAGTATGCGGGTTGCTCCAGGATGACAGGTATCTTAAAGGCAAAATATTTTGTTTAATTGGAAAGTCTTCCAGCTGTATTAATAAAATATTGGTTAGCAATGTTTATATATACAAGATTTATCATGGTAAGGTTGATTCCAAACTTAGATTTATTGCACAAGAAAATGAAGAGAAATCAGTCATGCTGTCAATCCAATTTCATTTCCTAGCACTTTTTCTTCTGAACCAGACAGGCTGCTGGAAATATAAATTTCTTAACCAGAAATGTCCTCCAAACTTAGCCCTGATGCCAATTTGAAGCTCAGCTTCATCAACTGGTTTTTGATGCAGTGCAGAACTTCGGTATTACTGGCCCAATTGAAAGGGAATCCCTGGCCCTTTTCAAAAGAAAGAAGCAATGTTCTCTTGTTCAAAGAAGCACATTAAAAGCCCTAAGCATGGACTGTTGCTGTAAAGTTGGCCTCCCTACCCTTCTGCTGTGCAAGCTTTTAGCTCAGTACTTTGAAAAAGAAATATATATTGGGATGTGCGCATTCCACCACAAACCTTTCTTAGTGAAACCACAATGTTTTTTGCGTTTAACTGCCAAAACCCAGGAAAAATTTTACCGGTTCAAGGAAATCTAGACTTTACAGTACAAGCATGCACAGTTATGGGTCACAAAACAACTTTGACTTGGGTATTCATTGACTTTTTGGAATAACTGATACAGTTGTAGTTCTAGACGAAATATACCAATTTTTAAAAACTGCATTTTTTATTTTCGTATTTTCATCTCTCTTGGTTTCAGTGAATCTAAATCACTACGTTTTTCCTTTTGGATTATAGGTATAACTACCATGGCTGTCTGGATGTGGGAATTCAGTTGCCATTGAAATGTTAAAGCAACCTAGAGGGGAAAACACCCCACATTTAAAAATAATTTTCTTTATTTTAAATCTGTGAGTTCTAAGCCCAGCAACTTTGACTGCCTTCTTTAACAAATGTAAAATTAAATAAAAAATAGTAGCGACAGTGAAGTTAATTGCTGGAACTGACACATATGAAATTGTTTAGTCTTGAATCTGACAAGGATGTACATCAGTTTTCAGTAAACAAACACGGTGGGTATTATTTCTAGACAGGATAGGTCAAGTTTTATGCGTGAGGGAGTCTGGGAGTGCTCATTCATCAACTTGACGAAGGTGTAAAAGGTTTTAATGACCTCCTAAATCTCCTTCCCTTGGCTGTCCTGGCGAGATGCCTTCCAAGGTCGGTCACCCAAGCAAGCAGGTTCACTTGCATTGTAAACAATCGTAGATCAGACTGAATTATAATTGCTGGTGGACTCCAGAGCAGAGAGGCCTATATATATTACAGCACTTTCTTGTCAGGGCAGTGCAGGTCAGCTGTGTTTGTTCATGGACTTATTAGGCTTTGGTTTTCCTGAGCCTCTGCATCTTTGACAGTGGTCCTGCTTCCCCATTGTACTTGCTGTCTGGACAGGATGTTCTACCAGAGGAAGTGCTCCTTGTGGAAAAGGCGTCAATTAGTTGTCCAACTGACCCTCACTCCTGCTACCTCCCCTGCAGGCACAAGATAGATTGATTTATTTAGATATGAGCTTACATTTGTTTTATAGCTTTGCCAAATGAGTAAAGCAGTAAGGCTTACAAGTTGCTGACTAAAGCAGGCAATAATGCAAATTTCCATTTCCATCATGTGTCATCAGCCATTTATGTTATATACAAAGTAGTTTTTGAATGGAAGAAACATTAAAAAGGGCATGGCTGGTCAACAAGGTTAATTAATTGCTGTGTTGGCAGGCAGCTTTGTTTGAGAAGGCCGTGATGCTGTAATCAGCTGAGACTTTCAAGGTTTTGCTGAGGAAATGGGTCATTGAAAAAAAGACAGGATTTTGCATAAATTGTCTGATAAATAAAAGAGGAGGGAGAAAATTCTTAGCAATCTAGTGTAAATATCAGTAATCAGGAATATGATACATTAAAATACACACATGTTTCAGGTACATTTCCTCAGAATAATTCATTCCAATGCATAGGAAAGCAAACATTAGAATACCACAGGCAGTTTTTAAAAGAGCTCTTGGTCCCTGGTCAGAGTTCTGGCAAGCAAAGGAAAGCTCTGCTTGATCACACAGCATGTGTTATGAACTGCATTTGATTTTATGGCTTTCCAAAAAGCTGTCCAAAAAGAAGGTTGGTTGGTTGGTTGTTTTTTGGGTTTTCCTCCCTCTTTTTTTGTGCAAAGAGTCTCAACCATCCTAGCATGTGTTTTTCCTCACCCAGCTGA
>WAAE01017869.1:0-11827 GCA_013400495.1 Nicator chloris | reverse complement strand
AAAGGATGGATGGGAAATGCGGGAGGGGAAATGATGGATGGGAAACGATGGATGGGAAATGCTGGGTGGGAAATGCTGGGATGGGAAACGATGGATGGGAAATGCTGGGTGGGAAATGCTGGATGGGAAATGCTGGATGGGAAATGCTGGATGGGAAATTCTGGATGGGAAACCTCGGCAGGAGGAGCCGCCTCCCAAATCCACAGCGGATCCAGGCGGGAGCCGGGATGGGGACACGGCCCCTGCCCCGGGATGGGACACGGGTGGGACCAGGATGGGGAACCCGGGAAAGGCTCCGGGAGAGCCGGGATGGGGCTGTGGGAACCCAGGAAAGGCTCCGGGAGAGCCAGGATGGGGCCCAGAGGCTGGGAAAGGGCTGGGAAAAGGGCTGGGAAAGGGCGGGGAAAGGGCTGGGAAAGGGCTGGGAAGAGGGCTGGGAAAAGGGCTGGGAAAGGGCGGGGAAAGGGCTGGGAAAGGGCTGGGCAAAGGGCTGGGCAAGGGCTGGGAAAGGGCTGGGAAGAGGGCTGGGAAAAGGGCTGGGAAAGGGCGGGGAAAGGGCTGGGAAAGGGCTGGGCAAAGGGCTGGGCAAGGGCTGGGAAAGGGCTGGGAAGAGGGCTGGGAAAAGGGCTGGGAAAGGGCGGGGAAAGGGCTGGGAAAGGGCTGGGCAAAGGGCTGGGCAAGGGCTGGGAAAGGGCTGGGAAGAGGGCTGGGAAAAGGGCTGGGAAAGGGCGGGGAAAGGGCTGGGAAAGGGCTGGGCAAAGGGCTGGGCAAGGGCTGGGAAAGGGCTGGGAAGAGGGCTGGGAAAAGGGCTGGGAAAGGGCGGGGAAAGGGCTGGGAAAGGGCTGGGCAAAGGGCTGGGCAAGGGCTGGGAAAGGGCTGGGAAGAGGGCTGGGGAAGGGCTGGGGAAAGGGCTGGGGAAGGAGCTGGGAAGGGCTCAGTCCTGCGGGTGCTGCCAGATCCCAGGGAAGTCTGGCGAGGGAGGAAAGCAGGGACAAGTCCCGGCTGAGAATCTCTGCAGGCTCGGATTCCAGGGCAGCCGCTCCTCCCTCTCCTGCACCTCTCCTGACTTCGGGATCCATTCAGCTTTTGGGAGCATCCCAACATTTCCCAGTTATTTCCCCTTTGTTTCTCTGTATTCCCTGTGTAACTCCAGCCATGGAATTCTCTCTCCAGCTCTGCCAACTCCTCCAGTTTGGGGAGCAAACTGAGCTCTGACAGGGGACAATGGAATTCCCAGTTCCCTTTTTCCCCGTCCCTTTCCTTATTGGAAAATTTTTTCTGTCTTCGGGTCTCATCCTAAGCAAAATTTGTGGGAAAAAACCAAACCCTGTGGGAGCAGATTCAGCCAATTCCCGACTTGTTCACCTTTTAAAAAACGGCCACTGACTTTTTTTTAAAAAAAAACCTGAGGTTTTCCCAACCATCCAGAGCCACCTTCTGCTTCACCAGTGAAAACTGACCTAATTCCAGGTCAATGAGGATTCCTAATTCCTAGATTAACGAGGATTTTCCGTGCCCAAAGAAGGGATGTCTGCCCTCCATGGAGAAGCTTCCTCGAGGAAGAGACGGGGAAGTTTTTTTTGGGATTCTTTGTGACCCCCCCCTGCAGCCCTTCCCCTCATTGTGAAACTCGGAGACAAACAGAAGGGACGTGGATGACTTCAGCCTGCGGTTTTCCAGGGACAATGATCCCACCTCTCCATCCGAGCTGGAAGTTCTTCCCCCAATTCAGGGCTCGCTCTGGGTTTGGTCCCTGCCCGGGTTTTTGCTGCGCCCCTGGGAGCAGCTCTGACAATGACTGGGGACAGCCCCGGGGATCACAGGGGACAAGAGCTGGTGCCAGGCGTCGGGGTGGCTTTGGGAAAGCGTCTCCCCCGTCCCCAGAGGGATTTGGGATTGTGTCAGGCCGTGGGAACAGATCCCCAGCAACGCCGGCTTTGGGGACCTCGGGGCCTTCGTGTCCCCGTCCTGCTGGGCCCAGCAGATCCCCCCCTCCCAGGAAAGGCTGCAGGGGCTGATTGCAGAGAATTCTCGGGTTTGAGGAGTCCTCTGCCCGCTCCCCCGGGCCTGGCTGTGTTTGCTGAGGAATTTGCAATGGAAACATTCCAGAAATCCCCCGGGAAAAGGCAGCGCGGCCCCTGTCGGGTGTGGGGACAAGGACAAGGAGCTGCAGAGGGGCTCCTGGATCCCTCCCGCCTGGAACCCACCCCTGCCCCTCCAAAGCAGCTCCCCAGGGCTTGTAGGAACGGGTTCAAGTCCCAACAATTGCAATCCCTTTTGGTTCTGAGAGCTGGGGTTTGAAGGTGAGAGGTCTGGATGTCTGTGCCACGAGGAAAAGCCACAAAGCTCACAACTTCCAGCAGAAATCTGGACGTGTGACACTGCCAGCACAAAAATATTCCAAGCTCAGCACGTAGAAACACGGGATCATAAAATCCCAGACTGGCTTGGGCTGGAAGGAGCTGAAATCCCATCCAAATCCTCCCTTTCCACGGGCAGGGACACCTCCCTCTGTCCCGGGGTGCTCCTTGGACATTTCCAGGGATGGAGCAGCCACAGCTGCTCTGGGAATTCTCCTCCAGGGCCTCACCTCTGGGAGATGGAATTGATATTTTTAATTATTCTGTTCCATCAAAGGACTGAAGGAACACAGAAGGAAATTCCTGCAGAGGCTGTGCAGGGGTTGGGTTCCAGCTGCTCTGGGTTCCAGCCCAGCAATCCTGATCATTTTCTATTTTATGGTTTTTTTCAGCAAGGGGGGATCTATAAAATCGTGTTAAACACCTTTGCTTTGTCCATAAGAGCATTTTTCCCCCTTTTTTGAGTTCTTCCCACGTCTCCCCTGAGTGATGGTAGGAAAATCTCCCTTCGTGGTGCACATTTAATCCAACCCCTACAGACCAGCGAGGAACCTTTCCCTTTGGAAAAAAAACCTAAAACTCCACCAGATTTCCAGGAACTACTTCACACTTTCGTTTGGAAAGCAGCACCACCAACTCTTCCATTTCTTTTTTTTCCCCCCCTCTCCTTAAATTCTGAAAATAAATCAAAACTTCAAACACAGCCCTTAAAACCTCCAGACGAAAGCCACACAACCTCCGGCTGCTCCTTTGCCATTCCAATATTCCCCCTCACCAGCCCTGCCAAAAACAAGAGAACCCAGCCACGGCCAGGAGGCCAAGATCAACCATTTCACAACATAAATCAGGGCCCGAGGAAAATTGGGGAACAAAAGCCTCGAGTCAGAGGTTTCCAAGCCTTCCCCTTGCTCCTGGTGTTGTTCCTCCTGCCCCAGCCCTGGCGCTGGGCACGGGGCTGAGACGTGGGGAGGACGTGGAGCTGGGAGCAGGAATGTGCTCCAGAGGTGGCTGCATCTCAGGGGCACGGCTCCAGCTGCACCTTTCCCCCAGGAAATGTTGCTGATTTGGTTTTTTCAGCGTTTCAAGAGTTAAAGCTCTTTGTTCCCCCGCTCAGTGAGGGGTTCTGGCTGCCTGAAATCCAGGATTGAGTTAAAAATCGGGGAATTTCAGCTCTTGGTGCCTCTTAGGGGCGCCTCGGTTCAGAGAAGCGTGGAATTGTTGGGGCTGGAGAAGCCTTTGAGGCCCTCAGCCGGGGCCACCGCCACGGGCAGCAGATTGTCCCCAGGTGCCACCTCCACGGGGCTTTGGAACCTTTCTCATCCCTAAGATTCTGCTGGAGCTGCAGGCTCGGGGAGGGGCAGGGGTGAAAACCCTGCTGGAAATGCCCCGTGCCCCTCCCTGAGGACACTCAGAGGTGCTGGAGCTCCATCCTGGACCTTTAACACCCCCCCAGGGTCGGGGTTGTGTCCCCAAATCCCAGCCCTGCCTTCCCCCAGGACCCGGGCCGGGTCCCCAAATCCCAGCCCTGCCTTCCCCCAGGACCCGGGCCGGGTCCCCAAATCCCAGCCCTGCCTTCCCCCAGGACCCGGGCCGGGTCCCCAAATCCCAGCCCTGCCTTCCCCCAGGACCCGGGCCGGGTCCCCAAATCCCAGCCCTGCCTTCCCCCAGGACCCGGGCCGGGTCCCCAAATCCCAGCCCTGCCTTCCCCCAGGACCCGGGCCGGGTCCCCAAATCCCAGCCCTGCCTTCCCCCAGGACCCGGGCCGGGTCCCCAAATCCCAGCCCTGCCTTCCCCCAGGACCCGGGCCGGGTCCCCAAATCCCAGCCCTGCCTTCCCCCAGGACCCGGGCCGGGTCCCCAAATCCCAGCCCTGCCTTCCCCCAGGACCCGGGCCGGGTCCCCAAATCCCAGCCCTGCCTTCCCCCAGGACCCGGGCCGGGTCCCCAAATCCCAGCCCTGCCTTCCCCCAGGACCCGGGCCGGGTCCCCAAATCCCAGCCCTGCCTTCCCCCAGGACCCGGGCCGGGTCCCCAAATCCCAGCCCTGCCTTCCCCCAGGACCCGGGCCGGGTCCCCAAATCCCAGCCCTGCCTGTCCCCAGGCTCAGGGCTGTGCCCCCAAATCCCAGCCCTGCCTTTCCCTCTCCTTTGTGCCCAAGCTGGGGGGAGATTTTGGAGAATCCCCCTGCATCCCTCAGCTCCTGCCCTGCAGCTCCAGCACTTCCCTCTCTGCAAAAGGAGGAGGTGTCAGGAACCAGCTGGGACCTGCTCCCCTTCCCTTTTCCCCACCAGGAATTTCGGCCACCCCAAAATTCAGGGCTCAGGGGGCTCAGGGCTCCCACTGACGCCTCCCCACCACCCTCTCCCCACCCATCCTCCCCCCTGCGGGGGCCAGCTCATAATTAACGGGCTGGGCATAACGAGCTGTGCTTGAGCCAGGCTTTGTCCCTCCTAGGGCAGCCCAGGTCCCGGGAAATGGCAGTGCCAGCCCCACACATCCCTGCTCCTGGAAACTGCTCCGGGGTTCATTAAAGCAATAATCCCAGCCCATCCTGCCTCCCGAGGGGATCTGGCAGGGCTGGGCCCCCCAGGAGAGGCTGCTGTGAAATCGCCTCTCCCTTAATGAGTTGAAGGCCGGATTAAAGCCGGGCCTGGGCTGGGATTTATCGCTCCCCCTGCCTTTATTAATTATTATTTGGGAAAGCAGGGCTGGCTAAGAGCCTGTTGATTTTGCATTTCATCCCTGGTTTGGGTTTATTTCGTGCTTTGCCCTTTCGTGAAGGAGGCTGGGATGGGAATGAGCTGGAAATAAATGGAATTCCAGCAGAAACAGAGCCAAGCTTTGGCCTGAGCTGCTGGAGCCTCCTCCCCAGCGCCCTGGAGCAGGGACAGCAGCAGGGACAGCTCGTGTCGGGCACCTGGAGTCACTGGGAGCAACTCCTCCCCCCCCATTCCAACGTTTTTCAGGGATTCTGGATGATCTTTGAGGTCCTTCCAAGCCAAACCAGCCCGGGACTCCACAAAACCCACAGGAAGTGGCTTGTGCCACTTGTGGGTGATGTTTGAGAGAGTCTGAACCCGTGTTTGGGTGGTTTTGTCTCCCAGGGTTGAAAAAAAACCTCCCTGAGAAGGCACCTGAGCCCCATTTCTGTCCCCCAGCTGCTGGTGGGGCTCTGTGTCCTCGTCCCAGCGGGGAAACAGCAGAATTTGGAGGTGGAGGGAGAAAGGGAGGAGCAGACGAGGAAAAATCCCAGGAGAATTAGGGCTGGAAAACACCTTGGAGAGCATCCCAACCATTAACCCAGCAGAGGGGAGAAAAATGCCCAAAGGGAGGGGAAAAATTCTCAAAGGGAAGGGAAAAATTCCCAAAGGGAAGGGAAAAATTCCCAAAGGGATGGGAAAATGCCCAAAGGATGGGAAAATGCCCAAAGGGATGGGAAAATGCCCAAAGGATGGGAAAATGCCCAAAGGATAGGAAAATATCCAAAGGGGTGGGAAAATACCCAAAGGGAAAGGAAAAATGCCCAAAGGGATGGGAAAATGCCCAAAGGGATGGGAAAATGCCCAAAGAGATGGGAAAATGCCCAAAGGGAAGGGAAAATGCTCAAAGGGAAGGGAAAATGCCCAAAGGGAAGGGGAAAATCCAGATGTTGTCAGGGTTGGTGACTGTCCCTTGAGTCCTGGGACGTGTCTGTCCCTTACCAGGGGAAGGAAAACACTTCTGCCACAGATAAAATCCTCCAGGAACGGCAGGAAAACCTTGGAAAAGGTTGTAAAAGGCTCTGGGAGCTGGAATCAGAGGTGTGGGAAGGGGAAAACTCTGACTGACATTGGGAAATCCAGTTCTTTCAGGGGACAAACCCAGCAGAGCTGCAGGCAGGGCAGGAGCCCGGGGAAGGTTTCCTTCCCCACAGGAGCACAGGCAGGGCCCTGAGCTGCTCCACCCTCAAATCCAACAGCAAATCCTCCACTTTTGTCCATTTTCCCCCATCCACACCCAACACCCAAATTTTGGGACCCTCCCTCAGCAACCTCAGTGTCCGGGGGTGGTGCCCAGGGAATCTGCAGCCCAGCCCAGCTGGGTTTTCATCCCAGCTCTGCCCAAATTCCTCCCTGGCAGCCCTGGAGCCCAGGGAAGGCTCGGGCAGGAGGGATCCCAGCCTGGAGCTGGTTTTTGTTCCCCCAGAGGGGAAGCTGGGCGGGCTGTGAAGGCAAAGCCAAAGCAAACATTCGCAGCGGTGCCCTGAGCTGTCCAAGGGACACCAGGGATAAATGGGATTAAGTCCTCTGGGTGGCTTTGGGGAAGAGATAATCCCCCCAAAAAATACCCCCCACAGTTGTCAAGGTCACCCACGAGGTGAAACAACCCCAGGCTGCATCAGCTGAGCCAACCTCTGCTGACATTTCCCCCCTTTGGCCACTCTGGGAGGAGCAAAGCTGGAATTGTGGCCGATCTGCTTTTCCCCAAGGGGAAATTCCACAGCAGCCAAGGATCCCCAGGCCCTGAAGCGGCAAAAGCCGGGGCAGGGAAGATCCCAGAGTGATCACATTTGGAAACAACCTCTGAGATCATCAAGTCCAACCTCACTTAGCATGTTTAGCATCCTCAGTTTAGCACGGATCCACAGCTAAACTCCCCAGAATTGTTTCAAGGACGAGGGTTCAGCACCGTTTTGGGGAATTTGGGGTTCTGGGCTCTGCAGGAGCCACCTGAGGCTGCTTCCCAAGGCCAGCAGGACATTGTTTAAAACGTGCCCCATTTCTCCTCCCAAGGCCTCGGGACAGGGAGGATTCCGAGGGGGAGATTTCCAGCAGAAGGGCTGGGAAGGAGAGCTGTGGACACCAAGTCTGGGAATGCCCAGGAGCAGCTCCAGCCCGGGCAGCCCCCCCTGTGCTGCCCACCAGGAATCCCTGCCTGGGAACAGCCCGGGGCCAGGAGAACAAGGACTCCTCAGCTGGCTGCAGCCCCAGCTGCACAGATCTCCCTGCTCCCCTCCCGGGGGGCTGCTCCTCCTGCAGGAGGGGGAAGGAGGGAGCAGGGGGACCCCAGCCCTGGGGCCACCACCGGGAGCTGAGGCAAGGCACAACCTGGGGCAGGGTTTGGAGGGGCTGCAGGAGCCACTTCTCACTCGAGAACCTGCCCTTCACTCCTGGGATTTCTTCAGCCTCCCCAGAACTCCAAGGGGTTTGACTGTGAGGAATTTCTGCAGCTGGACCCGGTCACTGCAGCCCCTGAGTGCCCCAGGGCACCGGTGGCCTTTTCCCCCGGGAACAATGGAAATATTCATTTCCTGCTCTGCCCTCCCCTTTCCTCCCGTTCTCCGTGCCCACATCAGCTCCTCGCAGCCCTTGCCAAGAGCCAGGAATCAGCCCCGGGATGAAGGGATGAAGGGATGAAGGGATGAAGGGGTGAAGGGATGAAGGGATGAAGGGATGAAGGGATGAAGGGATGAAGGGATGAAGGGATGAAGGGATGAAGGGATGAAGGGGTGAAGGGGTGAAGGGATGAAGGGATGAAGGGATGAAGGGGTGAAGGGGTGAAGGGGTGAAGGGATGAAGGGGTGAAGGGATGAAGGGGTGAAGGGGTGAAGGGATGAAGGGATGAAGGGGAGCCTCTGGATGTGCCAGGGCAGCAGCCCGGGCTGAGGGAGGGCTGCAAGGAGCTGGAGAACCACGAGCTGGGCTTGGGAATGAAGAACTCGGGGGCCTGGAGCCAAGCCTGGAGGGGAAGGGGCTGAGGAGAGGGTGGGAATGCTGGGAATGTTGGGAATGCTGGAGGAGAGGGGGTTTTTTCAGGAAGCAGCTCCATTCCCGATAATCACAGCCCCTCTGGAGATCATCCACTCTGAGCCCCACAAAGATCCGGGAGGTTTGATCTGGTTTGGGATGTTTGATCTGAGGGATGAGCCTGGCAGAATTCCCAGGGGATGCACACGGGGAGCTCGGAAAAGCCCAAAGCCCTGGACAGACGTGGTCCCTCTTTTCCAAGTCCTTCAAAGCAGGAGGGGAGGCCATGCAGGAGATTCCAGGAGGAGATTCCTCCATCCCCACAGGATGGAATTCCCGAGGAGATGCCTCCATCCCCACAGGATGGAATTCCCGAGGAGATGCCTCCATCCCCACAGGATGGAATTCCCGAGGAGATGCCTCCATCCCCACAGGATGGAATTCCCGAGGAGATGCCTCCATCCCCACAGGTCAGAATTCCAGGAGGAGATTCCCCCATCCCCACAGGTCAGAATTCCAGGAGGAGATGTCTCCATCCCCACAGATCAGAATTCCAGAGGAGATTCCTCCATCCCAACAGGTCAGAATTCCAGGAGGAGATGTCTCCATCCCCACAGGATGGAATTCCAGAGGAGATGCCTCCATCCCCACAGATCAGAATTCCAGAGGAGATGCCTCCATCCCACAGATCAGAATTCCAGGAGGAGACTCCCCCATCCCCAGGGCTCCCTCTGCAGCCCAACCCTGGCCCTTTTTTGGGGCACTGCCCCCATTCCAGCAGCTTTCCAGCATTCCCAGCCTCCGGCACAGCCCAGCCCCGCGCGTGGATCCCGCTCTGCTCCTGCCCATGGACACGGGAACGCCGCCCAGGAGCTGCAGCCAGCCAGACTTAAAACACCTTCAAACAACCCCGGCTCAGCCAGGAACCATCTCCGAGCAGCAGAGCCGGGCTCAGCCCCGGGCTCAGGCGGGAAACGGCCCCGGATTTGGGGCAGAGCAGGAGCCGCCCCAGGGGACGGAGCGTGGCCCCTTCCCGAAACAAAACCCGGGGGCAAAACCCTCCTGGCACGGCCCCAGCCCCTGGAGCACAGCCAGAGGGACTCCAGGGGCAAATCCCGAGGGGACAACATCCCAGGGGAGGTGACAACATCCCACGGGCGGTGACAACATCCCAGGGGAGGGGACAACATCCCACGGGAGGGGACAACATCCCACGGGAGGTGACAACATCCCACGGGAGGTGACAACACCCCACGTGGGCACAACGGGCACGGCCAGCGCCGCAGGGCAGGGCACGGGCTGGCTTGGAAGGGACCTTGCAGTGCCACCCCCGCAGGGACACCTCCCCCTGCCCCAGGACACTGCCAGCGATGGGAAAGGCCCAGCTCGGCCGGGAATTCTGTGCCCACCCTCCCAGGGAAGCCAAAGCCACCCAGCAGGGGGGTGTGGGGGCTCTGCGGTCCCCGCAGGTGAGCCCAAAGGGGGTTCGGTGCCCAGCTCTGCTCCCATGGGACCCTCCCTGTGCCAGGAGCTCCCCTCCTGCAGCTCCAAGCCCTTCCCGAGCTGGGGGAATGCCAAATCCCGCCAGCCCAGCCCCGTGTGCTCCGGCAAGGACCTGAAATCCTCCCGGGCAAAGAGACAAAAACTCCGACTCACCCTCGCAGCGAGTCCTGGCCCCTTCTCCTCACCCTGCTCGGGGGTCTGTCCTCGTAGGCTGCAAATCTGTCTGTCTGCAGCTCCCCCTGGTACTGTCCCCGCGCCGGGGCCAGGGCCAGCACGGCCGTGCAGCCCAGCAGGAGCCTGGCCAGCCACGACTCCCCCATGGTGGCCACGGAGTCCCCGGGAGCTCTGTCCAGCCGCGGGCTCCCTGCTGCCCTCGCAGGACGAGGACGGATTTTGGCAGCGGCCCCCGAGCGCCGAGGACCCGTCCCGGAGTTCCCTTTCTGCAAAGGAAAGAGGGGGAAAGAGGCGTTTTTAGGGACTTTTGTGGTTTTTCAGGACTTTTGTGGTTTTTCAGCGGCTGGTCAGCCCAGGCAGCTCCTGCTGGAGCTGAGCCAGGGGGTCTGACCTTCCCACCCAGGGCTCCCACTGCCACTGCACTGCCAAATCTTTCTTTCCCGAGAGCTGGAGGGCAGGAGATGCCCGGGAGCTGCGCTTCTGCCTCACATTTCTTTTCCTGATGGGGAAACAAAGAGCGACCCAAGTCCCGCAGGCGAGGAAGAGCAGCTCCTGCTCGTGGACCATCATCTCCCTGCTGCTCCGGGAGATCGGCTGCTGGAAACGCTCCCAGGGCGAGGGGACAACTGCCCTGGCCTGCGGACAGCCCCTGGGGACACTGACCCCCCTGGGGACACCGGCGTGTGCTGGGGGTGGCCCCGGGGTGGTCTCGGGGTGGGCTGGGGAGAAGGCGGGGGGGGCAAGGCTGGGATCAGATGAGAAATCCCAAGGGAAAGGCTCTAAAAATGATCCCAGCCCGTGCCCGGGGCCACCATCCCCAAAGCCCCAGCTCTGAACGTGGGCAGCCCGTCCTTCCTCCTCCTCCTCCTCCGCCTCCTCCTCCTCCTCCTCCTCCTCCTCCTCCTCCTCCTGCCGGCCTCGGATGCAGCTCTCACCTCCAGCCCCCCAGATCTGCTGTTCCAGGAGTGAGGAATGCTCCTGGAAGTGGCCCGGAGTGGGAACAATCTGTGCTGCGAGAGGCCCCGGGTGGGGAAGGAGAGGCCCCCGAGCCACCCCTGACTGTCCCCCCTGCTCTCCCACTGCAGCTTTCCCGGGCCAGCCCAGCCTCGAAAATCAGCCCAGACAGCACAGAAAATGTGTCTGAATCACCAAAAAAAACCGCCAAAAAAATCCCCCCCAAAACCCCAAAAACCTACAAAAAAACCCTGAAAAAATCCACCAAAAAAACCCCCCAAAACTCCACCAGAAAAAAAAGAAAACAAACCCAAAAAACCAAACCCAACAAACTCAAACCCTTAAAAGTACTAAAACTATTAAAGTATAATTAAAAACAATTAAAACTTCAATTTCCCCCGCTGCTCCCAGCGTCCCAGCTGGGAATGCCTCAGCTCTGGAGGGCAGGAATTTTTTTTTTTTCCAGGCTCTAAGGTTTCAAACGCAGCGAGTGAGGAGAGTGGGAAGGGCTGGGAGACAAAGAAAGTGCCCTCCCCGCTGCCCCCCGAGCCGGGCTCTGCGCTCCGCTTATCTCCAGCCGCACAAAAGGCGGAGTGTTCCCTGCCCGCAGCTCCCCGCGAGCGGGGCGCACCCAGAAAGGGGGGGAAAAAATAAAAAAGCGGCAAAAAAGTGGCAAAAAAAAGGAGGAAAAAATAAAAAAAGCACAAAAAGTTTCGCACTCCGGCGATTTCAAGCGAAGGAATTCCAGCTGCGCGCATGGGGGGATGAGGAGCCTGACAAATGATGGAGACACGGGACATTCCCGGAGAGCTCGCACAGGCATGGAAAAGTCATTTAGAGCCGCCAGAGAGCCGCGGCTTCAATGGAATTAAAGCCTCCAAAAGTTCCTTGCAGCAAACCCCGCTTGTGAGAAAGACACTGAGAGAGCAGCGAGAGAACCGAGCCCTAAAAAAAAAAAAAAATTAAAAAATCAGATTTTAAACCGGTGGGGAAAGGAAGCAGGAAAGCACTCCTGCGAGTGTGAAATCAAACCAATGAAAAAAATTGAAATGTAAAAAGTGCCAGGCACCACGGAACGGAGAAAAGAACGGATAAAGAGAGGAGAGCTCAGCT